>JAHIAM010010885.1:0-17610 GCA_021605205.1 Aegilops longissima
AAGTCACATTTGAAAAGCTTTAAGGAGTTGTCATATTTTATCTTGGAAATTAATATTCGGATGAACATGGAAGAAAGTGAGTTGTGAAGCATAAGCGGAAATTGGAATTGAGATTGAAGTTTTGTTTGGATGATATGAATGTGTGCCCGGAGATAAGTACCTTAATTACGAGCATCATTTCGTTCCTACACTGCAGATAGCGACCCTTCTGAGTCCTTCCTTAAAGGTCGGAAACCCTCATGACCACGACAAGTGATCATGATTACGAAGATCTGAAGGACATGATGAAGCATATTCACCTTGAAGGAGATCACGTCTACAAAGGCTACCTTTATGCATAAGGGAGTGGAATTTTGGTATGTGGAGTACACCTCCACCGTGTGAAAGGTTGCCCAAAGAGGATGGGGCATTACTTCTTCATTTCACGTGTGCCACAAGCAACTTTCTTGATGCTGTTAGTGAAGCAGCCATGGAAGCCATCGTCGGATCGAATACTTGAAGCAAGACTCCGTCATACTCAGGAATACCTAAGTGAAGTGCATACGGTGATGATGGAGGTGAAGCTCAAGGCCCCACAATGAACGGAAGATTGAAGAATTCAAGACACATGTCGCACAATTCGATGGGATGAAGAATCCTCGAGGAGGATAAATGAATAAAGTTGGAAGTAATGTCGACCATACCAAATCATGTGGGTGGCAGCATTTGTAAACAAAGTACTTTTGGAATTTGAATTTAGAAAATGGTTAAGGATGTAATGAAAGATTGATATGAGAATAATGAGATTTTATGGATAAACTTGTGCATTCTTTTGGTCATAGTACTCTGTAAAGCCACGGGATCAATGAAGAAAGAAACGTGTTATTCATGATGGCCATAGAAGGAAGCTGGACAAAATAAGTTGGAGTTTTGTTTTGATATGATGGTCGAAGAAGCAGTACTCTGGATTTAAGGAGGTGTAACAAGAGAGTTACTCAAGGATGAGTTAAAGCTGCACTAGTGTTGAAGTGGGCCATAACCCACGGCCAGGATTTCGAAAGGAACCGTTGTAACCTTGATGAAGGAATAAATTGGAAGAATCAGCGTCCAATCAGCATACGTTTACGTAGGAGGTTACGCAAAAACACGAGTGGTGAAGTAACGATAGATGTTTGTTCAGCTTGCGAAACCATGGATTTACTCGAACCGTTCGAGAACAAGAGAATTCTGCAATGCTGTGAGTATGACCGAGTGTTAGAATACGAGATTGCTAAACCTTATCTGAGGGTAATGATCTGGTGCGAATGGATTGATCACCATACCGACTTACTCGTATCTTCGCTCCTGCTATTTGGAATGGTAAATCGAGAGACTTACCCATAGTAAAGTGTGACCTTCGTTGAAGCCTTGCTTAAGCCTTAGAGTGGTATGATGATAAACCCATATACATGGTAGTTGTTGCCAAACGTAGGTTATACGGTGAGGTTCAACCCAGACCCGTTTTCTGCAAGAGAAACCATAAATTGTAGACCACCATGAGTATTTCGATAGCTGTCTAGAATGGACACGGACCTATCAGCTAAGAAGATCCAGTCTCTGACGAACCACAACTTTGAAGAACCGACCCAAGGTTTGAGGAAAACTTTACGCTCCTAACGAAGGCGTTAATGAAGGAGTTATTGTAAGATATGTGAAGATACATACATTATCGGCCTCGGAGAAATATCGAGTTTATTGGAACCGTAACCTTGATTTTAAGTGTGGTAGCCCACGACCTTTCGACAGAACATTTGCTAGAAGACCCCAACCCTAACCTTTTCTTGCTAGCCTCTTGAATCTAGGGGCGAGATTCATTTAAATGGTAGGTTTGTAACATCCCAAAATTCTAAATTTTGGAATGTTATAATAAATAAATAACTATGGTATTTTCGATTGTTTGGTGATTGATTGAATGGAATTGAGTGGAAATTGAAACTTTTGAAAGTTGAATGAGAGGAATGAAATGACTTTCCCAAACTTTCCATCTTGCATTTTGGATCCCAATTGAACTCAAGTTCATTGCAACACAAAACCTAGAAGTGAAGATGACATGACTTCTTCCATTTTGAAATGAATAGGGTTTTGGAAAAAGAATTGAATTTCATTTGGGAAGTTTTCAAATCAAAGCTTTATGCAACTCAATGATTTTCATGAGGGAAGATAAAATGACTTCTTCAATTATATGAAATAGGAGTTGGAAGTTATAATGAATCAAGTTGAAAATCATTTGAAAGTGCTTTGAAACCCTCTTTCAAATTTTGAGTTTTGAATTTGAATTTCAAACTTTGGCATGTGGAAACATTTCAAAAACTAAGCACGATAAATACTTGATCAAAAGTATGAGAGGAGCAAACATGACACTCCAAAAATATCGGAGGAAACAATGCCAAAGATTTGGATCAAATATGAAATTTATTTGAATTTGAAAAAATAGATTTTTATGAAGTTTGGATTTTGCTTTTGGAAAAATGTTCAAATGAAAGAATATTCCCTGATCATTTTGGTATATATAACCCTATATAAATTATTTTTAGATTTGGTTTTATTTTTGTTTTAGTTTTATTTAAAAAAAAAAAAAACCCCCCCTCGGGAAAGGAACCCCCCTTGGCCCGGCCCTTGGCGGGCCGGCCCGGCCCAGCCCCTCCCTCCCAGCCGCGGGCCCAGGAGCCAGCCCAGCAGGCCAGCCCAGCGCCTCCCTTTCGCCCCTCGCCCGGGCGCCTCTGGCGCCGATCGACCGCTCCCTCCTCACCCTCCCCCTCTCTACCCCGTGGGCCCGCCCTCTTCTTCCCCCGCCCCGCCCGCCGACCTCGCCGGAATCGCGGATCCAAGATCCGGGATCCCGATCGCCCCCGATCCCCTCCGACCCCGACGACCCCGGCTATAAAGCCGCCTCCCACCCCGTTTCCCCCTCGCCCCCCCCTCCTCCCCTCCCGTCGTGCTTTCGGGGCCAAACCCTTGCCGCCATTATGCCCGCCGTCGGCCCGGTTCCCCGACCAACCCGACCCCACGAACCACCCCGTGCTCCCCGCATCTCCCGGCAGTCGCCGGAGCTCGCCAACCCAACCCCGGCGCACTCTACTTCGCCCGCCCGGCCCGTCGCCGGATCCGGTAAGTCCCGGCATCTCCCTCCACCGTCCGATCCATCTTAGGCGGCTAAATTAGAAACCCCAAGAAAAAGGTTTTATTTATAAAACGGCGGTCCTTCGGTTTAGTTTTAGTTTAGGTTTTTTTGGCGGTTGTTTAGTTTAAACCCTAGAGCCCGTTTAGCCTATCTAACCAAGGGAACGTATGGGCCCATTAGGCCTTTTTCTTTTATTTTGATTTTTCTGTTTTAGCAGAATAGTTTCTGTTTTCAAAATTCATATCTTTTATTCTTTTAATTTTTTGGTGATTCTTTTTTTGTTGGATTGCAAATTTTATGTAGTTTCTGTAGAATATATATTTAGCTATGTTAAAAATAATTAAAATTGCTTTATTTTAGTTTTGGACAGAATAGTAAATCTGCTATAACTTTAGTTAGAAAAATTATTTTTGCATGATTCTTTTTGTCACCACTTTATTTTAACATTGCAAAACCCTAGAAATTAATTTTGGTATTTTAGGATTAATAAATAATTAGTTTTAGACAGAATCCTATTAAACCTAATTAATTAACTAGTTCCTGTTTTCCTATTTAATTAATTAGTAAATGAATTTATTTTTAACTTGTGATTAGTTATTCTAGGTTAGTTTCTGTTACTCCATTAGATGAACTTTTATTTATAATTAATAAAAGTTTTAAATTAATTTTCTTAATGGAAATTGGATTAGGCCTAAAATGAGTTTTATAATAGCTTTTAAATTAATTCTTTTTGCTCCTAGTTGTTAGTGAATCCTTTTCATTTTAGTTAACCTAAAACCATGACTAGGTTGTGTTAGAATTTTTTTTATATAAAAACTATTTTAGCTATTGTTTGGAGTAGGAAAAACTTTGAATAGGTTTCTTTGAGTTTCTCCTTTTGGATTGGTTTTGATTGTTTTGTTGTGTTACTTTTGTTATGTTGTGTTATGTGGTCCTATTGCTATGTGCTTATTATAGTTATTGTTTGCCTCGGTAGACTTTCCAGTCCGGAAATTACTACTCTGAAACCCTAGTTTCTTTGAAGATCGTCAACCAGGCAAGTTCACTTTGACCATGCTTTTCTTACCTATGTTTTATTGCATTTAGTGGCACCTTGGTAACCACCCCTCGTAGTGTTATTGAATCCCAGTTGAGTAGTATGCATGAGGTGGAACCCATCACCTGTTACCAAGCCGGGGCGTTATTTCTTTTAATGCTACGCTATAGTAGGCGGGGTTTGGTATGAGTGCAGGGGTGGTGTGAGAATGGAGGATTCTCGTCAATGGCGACAACTCCATGATGGAATCTGCAAGGGCGCATCTTAAGACCTCAAGACTTCAAGACTCGAGGCGGATTGCAATACACCTCTTTGGGTGAAGGGCGGTTGTGGGCAGCCAAGAAACCAGTGGTTGGCGGGATGCATGGAAAAGCGCCATGACATCTGCGAAAGCTTCACCCAGACTCAAAGGCGGAAGAATACTTCACGCCGGAAGCTTACTTGCAACCCAAAGTCATTATGGGCTCTGGCTTGGTTGACCTTGGTTGTGACTCTGGCTGGGATGGTACTAGCGGAAGAAAACGGTAGGATCGGATGGAGTGCGGACGGTGGTCGGAGGAACTCTTTGGAAGACCATGTTTGTCATCTTGTTCTCAAACACTCTGAAGTGGAGCGTAAAAGAGGATCGAATCTTGCGGGTAAAGTGTACAAACCTCTGCGAGAGGTTATAACCTAATCGATTAGCCGTGTCCCCGTTACGGACAATTTGAGCCTTGGACTTGGATCTATCTGGAACTCTCAACACGGATTGATAACAATTGTGGGCCTTATGAACCTTGGGGCTATGAGACATCGGTTGGCGGAACCATGTCATGATAGAAAACTCCATAGTACAGACTTCATTTATTCCTTTGATGTAGGTAAAATAAAATTAGCTTTTCCAAAACAAAACTCGAACTGAGCCACAAAACCATCTGCATATAGTATAGTTTATCATCTTTTTATCTTATTGTGATCTTGGGTACATTCAATGTCTTGACCTACCGCAGCGTATCATGTTGCAGATATTTCCTCGACAGTAAGAGTTACGATAGGGTTCCGGGTCTACACTCAAATCGTTGATGGGACTCCACCCGTTTGATTGTTTCCCTGATTATTATAGGTATATATCATTTCGTTATTTATACATGTGATTGCACTTTGATATATACATTGATGTCTTGTGTGTTCTTGAATCTTGATCAGGATGACGATTAACGAAGGCTTATTTATGCAGTGGTTGCTACGGTGTTTGGAAGTTTTTGCTTCTAGCTAGCCAGCTGTCCTCCGCTTTGGCGGGTCATAGAATGTGAGGGCTGCCATGGTTTGGTTTTCCTTCCAGGTGCCGGGAAACCACTCCCACGGATGTTATGTTTGAAGGGCCCTCGCATCGGACAGTCAAGATTTGATTTTTCTTTGTGAGGCCGTGTCGGAATTGCGGCCGATTCTTCAGCTCTTGAATTATGTGGCTAAGGTCATGGCGTGGGTGGTCGCATATTATGGAAGTTATCAAGGAATGTGGCTTCAGGTCCTCCCAACAACCAATTGATTCTGGCGGCAAGGCTGTTGAGCCAATGCCGGCTGGTCCTTTAAGCTTGAGTGGGAGGTATTTGATGGCATGTAGATCATCACCGCGGGCCATGTGGATATGGAGGAGATAGTCCTCGATCGGACCGCGGATCGTGGTACCATCGTATGATTCGATGTTTGGGTTTGAAGCCCTCGGGTTTGATGATCCATTACTTCATCTTGAAGCATAGTGGGTGTGCGGCGCCTCATTGGGCTATATCACGACATAGCTCATATGAGCTTTGTTTCTTGTGTTAAGCCCGGCGGGTTTCTTTGTATCCGGATAGCGGTAATCATCCGGTCGTTGGATGCAATCTGTAGATCGATCTTGTATGTTTTGCCTTATCCTCAATATATTCGAAGTCGCGCGTTTTCCCGTGCCTTGGTACTTTTGGCGGCGTGGGGTGTGGCTTGGCGGAGGGCAAGAGGCTTCTCTTCGCGACCCCAAAGTGGCGATCCGCCATGTCGTCTTGGTTGGTGACTTGGGTTGAGTTCATACTCTTGGCTGGGGACTTCAGTCCATCTGTCGGCTAGCGGTCTTGATCAGCTCTAAGCTTTGCTGCTTTCTCTTGAGACTGCTTGCCGTGGCTATAAGCCTGCGTTTGAAAGCGCTCCTGTTGGCGGGATCCTCGGGCCGACAAATTTGTCGTCGTCGAGGCTTGCCTCATCTTCGGAGGGGCGCATAATTATTCCTCGACTTCTCTTTTTTGCCGCCTTGTCATGCGGACTTGCTTCTCCCTCCTCCGCTGAGTCCTGCTGGAGGGGTTCTCTTCGGGACTTGGGGGTGTTATTATCTCCCGTGCGGAATCACCGTTTTTATTGTGGCGGGATTTAAGCGGCCGGCCCGGCGTCGGCGCTTTGGCTGTTTCTTGGAGGATCATCCTCCGTTGTTCCATCGTCGTTCCCATCTTTTGGGATGTCCACCATGTATATGTCATATGGCGGTGGCCTTCCCTTACCTTGGGGTCTTGGTCGTCTCCGGCGTCGTTGTCCATACCGTCGGCGTCTTGGTCGGTCGAGCATGTCGGTTAAATCGTCGATAGTGGCTACAAAAGTGGGTGGTGGGTGGGCATTGAATTTCGTCCGTATCCCAACCTTCCTGTCGCAGTCCGGCCGGGGCTCTCCGGATAAAGAGAGAACTTTAAGCGCGAGAATGTCGCCAAAGGGCGATCTTTGAAAGATGTCATGGGTGAACTCCATTGCGGGCGCCCAATCGGATTCGATTGGCGGAAGCGGAGGGTTTCCGGAGAAGTCCGGCACCGGGTCGAGGTCTTCGCAAGGACGGGGATGGAGTTTTCGGCTCGATCGCCGTGAGATTGTAGCCCAGGGTGTCCAACCACTCGTCCTCGTCGAAGTCGGCTCCGGATTAAGGGTCGGGCGGGTCTTGGTGTGGCCTCAGGGCCTTTTAATGCGAGCTAGATCATGCCCATCGAGACAGTGCGGCCGCGGCTGCTGCTCGAATCCGTCGAAGATCAAGTCTCCCGGGATATCGGCCGTATAGTTCAAACTTCCAAATCTGACCGATGGCGGGCGTAGCTTCGATCTACTCTAGATGGGCGAATTGGCCCTTGATCTGGCTTGGAACACGAAGATCTGTCCGGGGAAAAGTCTGCCCTGGACCGCGTGTTGTTGATGATCAAAGGAGCCATCGGGCCTATCGGTGACGACCCGGAGGAACTTGCAATGAAAGCACCAATGTCGGTGTCAAAACCGGCGGATCTCGGTAGGGGTCCCGAACTCTGCGTCTAAGCGGATGGTAACAGAGACAAGGGACCGATGTTTTTACCCAGGTTCGGGCCCTCTCGATGGAGGTAATACCCTACTCCTTTGATTAATATTGATGATATGGGTAGTACAAGAGTAGATCTACCACGAGATCAATGAGGCTAAACCTAGAAGCTAGCCTATGGTATGATTGTTGTTTGTCCTACGGACTAAAACCCTCCGGTTTATATAGACACCGGATAGGTTAGGGTTACCAAGTCGTTACAATGGTAGGAGATCTACATATCCATATCGCCGGCTTGTTCCCATGAAAAGTCCCATCCGGACCGGGGCGAAGTCTTCAATCTTTATCTTTATAGTCTTGGGTCCGGCCGTGGCGATAGTCCCTATCCGGACACCCCTAGTCAGGCCCTCGGCCGCCCTTGAGGAACTTCTTAATTCCTGCACTCGGTCGGCATGGCATATGTGGTAGACCAAGCATAAGTCATGCCGCAAACCTGGATCACGGCGGGCTTCTTCTTCTCTCCTTTTAGTTTCTTCGGCTTCCGGGAATGTGGTGTACTCAACATCTAGCCCGGACCCCTCATCATTTGAGTTTTCGAACATGCGTTTGAAGCGAGCAAGGCATTCTTTCACCGTTGCGGAAGGCGGGTGTAGATGACGTTGAACTCATCGCCGGTGATGGTTCTAACCTTGTACTCACTTGCCGATCATGGAATTTGGGGCGCCATGGATGTGGGAGGAGGTTAGGATTAGTGGAACTGCCGTAATGTGAAAGGGCGGGATTACTAGGGCGGTTTATCGATTGTAAAAATGTCGGAGGGGCGCGTTGCGAATGTCGGGGTAGTGGGCTTGCTGGTGGATAAATGGATTCATGGACAGGTACTATGGGGCCCAATTAGATGGCATGTCTTCCGGCCCCAAATTAAATGGCTTCGATGTCATGTCAAGCATCGGGTAAATTACAGGTGATATGAACCCATTCTCCCATGATACAGGCTTTCGGGGAGCCCTTGGATCGGAGATCGAGCGGTTGCATGGCGTGATTCTAGACCTATGGGTGAATATCCTATCCGGAGGTTATTACGCAAATTTTCAGCAACTTAGCATTGGGTTCGATCTCAGATCCAAGGGCTGCCCGCAATATCATGGTCGCCCTACCATGACCGTCGCCTGCTTTCCTTTCGCGCCCCTTGGAGATTTAACACGGTGTGTTAGGCTATCTAATGTTGGCATGTCATACATAGTCATCCTTAGTCACTCATACAACAAGGTTAGCTATAAGGTTGGCTATAAGAGTATTTTTGTTTATTTCTCTCTATCTCTTTCTTTGTAGTATTTATTGCATTTGCCAAGGAGTGACCTCTTCAATGAAATGGTGCTTAGATGAGGTGCTATGGGCATTAAATGGCAGGACTCAAGTCCCCAATCCATAGGTGCTTAGTTTTTTGTTGCTAAGTTTGCTTCATCTAGGTACCGCTTATCACCGTTTCTTCCTAGGGTCACCAAACTAGTCTCTCTCTTCTTAATTAACCCACATCAGACTTTTGCCTATGTGGCAGGCTTGTACTTAGGGATCAAGTACAATAGTGGGCTATAAGCCCGCTTTACATAACATTTTGCATATGTGGGGAAAAGAGGCAAGGAAAAAGTGGGGAGTGGGCTCTCAAGCAAGAAACCCGACCTCTGCGTGGTGGAGCATCGGAGGACACTGTTGGAGGTGGTCAGAATCGGGAGACTCAAGCGGTCGTTAAGCGGATTAAAATGATAATGGAAGTCAAATCACGGGCCCCACACATCCGGCGGTAACTCCTTTGTCAAATCACACAGCCCTCGTTTGCGGCGTCCTCCCTCATCTTCAGCGTCTCGTGGGGCTGACTAAGCGCCTTCCCGCCTACCAGAAAGCCCGCCCTCGACTTAAAAATAGTATAGTATACTAATTTTGTATCCATGGATTCGCCTCAAGAAAGCGGTGGGTACACATTCCGGAGTATACAACCGCCCGTGTTAGGCGTCGCACCCAGACGGTCGGTTGGTGGCACCTTTGCTCTCCGAATGGAGCGTCGTCATATTGCATTTGCCACACATGTGAGACCGCAATTGAGAACCGACCATAGGCACACTCCTCGGCACCAAAGTCGGGTGAGTTAATAGAAGTACATACGTTGGTACTGGACAATCCCTACAAGACCCCGGAAGATCAGTTCGTCCATGCATGTGACCGGACTCAAGCGGAACCCGCCTAGATTGTCTATCATCTACATATCATGCAGGCTATGTTTGCAGGGTTGTAGTTACGGTGAGAAATGTAAAAAGGTTTCTTGTCATCTCATAAAATTTAGGTGTCATGTGCCCGGATCCTTTGTGAGGGTTAAAAGGACAAGCGAGTTGGGCTAGTCATTGGGGGCACACGAAGACTACTCGGCTGCCATCTAGGTCAAGCGGCTATGTTAATTAGGACATCTGTCGATGGACCCCTTTTCTCTGAGTTTATCTTTAATTTGAGGTTTGATCCTCGTCTAGTTTGTCCCGGGTTCATCTTGTCTCCTTTAGGCGGTGAGGTTATGATTTCTTGTCATGTGGCATTTTTTGTGTTATATGTTATAATCCGGTGCTTGAGATCAAAATGAAGACAACCGCGCCTCCGGGCACATGCATGAAGACTTCTCGGCATCATTGCAGGGCAAGCCGGCTCCCGATGAAAAAAAAACTAGTACTCCACTATATGGCAGGAGCCTCCGCTTGCTTGCTAGTGTTGCTCTCTTCACCTTTCTTGTCCTCTCTAAATCTAAACCACGGCGGTGGCCCCTCTCTCTCTCTCTACTCACCGCTGGTCCCGATCCAACCCGGATCCTCTCCCGGGGGATGGTGAGAAGGTTAACGTTCACACGGTCGTCCTCGGCTGGCCTCTTCCTTGCCTTTCTGGCGTCCCGATCGGTGCCTTGTCGTTCTCTCCCAAGCATCGGCTGGCGATGGAACCTCCACCCCTTCTTCCTCGATGCGTAGTGTGGGCAGATCCGGCTTCCCGCCGCCCACCTAGTGACATCTCGGCGACCCTCGGGTATAACTTCCTTGAAACCGGCCTTGCTCTACTTCCCGAGCTCCCCGTCGCTGCGTTTGTATCTTTACTATTTCTCGGGCCCCTCGTGTAGATAGGATCGATGGCTGTTAAAACCACCTAATTTTTTCTTGTTAAGAGGTAAAAACTAGTTCATGCACTCGAATCTAGTAGTACTTGGTTCAAACAAGGAAGAAAGGGGGTGGGGGTGGGGAAAGATTTGTTACCTGAATCTAGGACTTGGTGAAAGAGGAATTAATGGGCGAAAAGTAGCGGGGCTATCCAACTGGTCTCTAGGTCTAATAGGAAATAAAGGGAACCGTACAAACTCAATATAAACCCGATCTATTGGTTGAAAAAAGGAAAAGTGGGGGGGGGAACAAGTCAGCGAGTAAGTCCGCACTAGATTTGCTAGCCTCACACATTATAAGGTGGCTATATACGAACAAAAATTGGACCAACCTAGGTATCCTCTTGATGTTTGTTGCCCGAGCCGCTCTTATGTAATGCCCTTTGGTAAAATGTAGCGATCGCCTTGGCTAAAAAGTGGAACACGTTAAACCAATGTTGTTTTCAATGTAATGCCTCGATAATATGAATCAATGGCACTTTTTTCATGTCTGCTAAATTTCCCATTAAGATAAGTTGCTTCTTTTAGGTTAGAGATGCAATGTCCTGAATCCCTACTCTCCGGAGCTTCATGACCAACCTTGATGTTGCTCAATTTTATTGCGGGTAATGAAGAAGGAGATCTTGTGTTTAGTTTTCGATGGAAATGGAACGGGGGGGCCCTTTTCTTAAAAGAAGAAGAAGAAGAAAAGGCTGCTAGCTCATGGGACATTGCTTCATTTTAGGTGAAGCTGCACCAAAAGGTCCCATGAATTGAATCATCCATGTTGGTGTTGGTGTCATCCCTTCTCGATGCCGATTGCATATATGGTTCCCATCACGAGGTATGTTCCTTTTTGGTCGACCGTTTGCCAAAAAACGCATGTTGATCCTGCTCTTGTGCTCTGTTTTGCCTTTGCCATGATAAAGATAATGTTATTATTTTACCTTAATCTAGTGGCACTATTAATTTGAGGCAATGTTTTGGCACCGCTAGTGCCACTATTTTTTATATATCGAAAGGGGTTCCTTCCAATTTCATTAGAAAACCCAACCATAGAGAACCATTATCCGACAACATCTTAGTGTAAGAGGCGGTTATGCAACTACTACTAGTTGGAATTTGAGTACTAGAGGAACAAGTTAGCCACATAAGCTAGGCAGGTAGGGGCGACACCAGCTCGACCAAGTTTGGATTACAACCCAAATGCTACCAGAAACATCGGGGAAGATAGGGTGAAAAGCCAGCTTTAGTATCGATCTAAGCACCCGGCCTTCATCCTTCGGCCTTCGGTACCTCGTTTGCCCCTGCTGACCCTAGTGTCCTGATAAAATGAAGTAATAATCAGTTAAAATAGGCGAGTGTCCTCTCTATCATTTCATTTCAATGTAGATAAAAAAGTGCTTCTCTTTGTTAATGTATGTTTCATCAACTAGTCCCATTGTTAATGTTTAAGCGTTTCTACAAACTAGGGTGCTTAATTTTAGTTGATCTGCACAAAAAAGATTTGAATGTCTCAAGGCCCCTCCTTTACTACCCTGTACATGATGTTCATCCGGCAGAAGGTGTATCGGGGAGCTTGGGGCGATTTCGATATGGGTGGCGTCTTAGTATGGGCGGGGCCCATCTAAGCCCTCATGACATGGCTTTGTGATACTATCCAATATTTTATTCTATTTATTTTGCGTGTTTCATCAACTAGTGCCACTATAATGTAATCACCTTTTCATTATCTGTAAACAGGGTTATTCAATTGCATTTTGGTGGAATGCACAAATGTCGGATGGAACCGGCATATATCCGAGTCCAGGTGTGGTGTAAAATTACCGCACCAACCATGCTCCATGCGCGTTATCCACCACCACCGTGGGATTGTGGCGCTCTCTTGGGCGGATCTTTCTCGGGCAAATCCTCTAACCAAATACTAGTAGCTTATATTCCAGTTTTCTAGGGAGTACTCTTTTACGAAAGAAGCACCAATCTATTTTTATTTATTTGTACAGGTGTCACAACTTTGACCCAAGGTCCGGATCTATTTAAGGGTGATTGGCGTAGTACTCGGAGGCTGATTGTAACCATGATTTTCATTAGCTGTCACATTGATTGTAAGCATGAGCAGGTGGAAGATTAGGTTAGTGTGAAGCTTACCTTAAACCCTACCATCCTCGAAATCTCACTCATTGTCAAACCGAGTAAGGATCTCCTACAACCTTGGCTAACTTTGCAGTCCGGCCCGGCGATCTGCCTGATTTGGTGCTAGCCGGAAGATGGGGGAGGGGTGGTCTTGTAATAGAGAAGAGGGAGAGGAGAGGCAGTGGTTGGAATGGAAATGATGGAGGGAGAGGAATGGTTTTGCAATGGAGAAGAGGGAGGCGACATGGTGGTTTTGGAATGGAGATGATGGAGAGGAGAGGAGGTGGTTTTGCAATGGAGAAGAGGGAGAGGCGTCGGCAGCGATTTAGGATTGGACAAGGAGGTTGGTGGCTGTGACTAGATCAAAATCAAAATCAATTTACCCTTCAATTAACTAGTCTCCCTTTTATTAAGGTCATACCCTTCAATTAACTAGTCTCCCTTTTAATACGGGTCATAATTGACCATGATTTTCGCTAATAAAATATATGTTATACATTGCAAAAATAATATAATTTGAAAGTACATTGAATCTGAACCAAGCGATACAATTTTTGGTGACATACATTCACATTTTGCTTGTCAAATCAGTGCGTTCAAACTTTGACCCAAAATCATAAAACAAAAAAAATACTTCCAAGACCAACCCGCTCTTGCTCTTCTCCTCTTAAACCACTTCCGCTCCTCTCCTTTCCAATCTAAATCCAGCGCGCTCCTCTCCTCTTACATTTCAAAAACCGCCCTCCTCTCTGTTCAATCCAAAACCAGCGTCGCTCCTCTCCCGTTCTAAACCAAAACTAGCGCTGCTCCTCTCCTCTTCCATTCAAAAACCACCGCCAGCCGGTGAAGGTGCTCTGGAAGTAGATCGATGGAGGAGTACAACCTATCGTGAGGATCACAGACGGCGACCCTGTGAAGCTAGCTAGGATGTTGGAATCAGTCTTGGTTTGACAACAAGGACCAACTAAGCGGAGGCAGCGGCATCCATGGCCAAATATCTGCCCGCAGGCGAAAAAGCGATACTCCCGGAGGGAATGGCGGGAGTACATAGAGCTGCTCCTCTAGGCCATGGAGCAAATAGATTCACCAAATCCGATCATGAGGGAGCGTGGTGGGAATTCGATCCCGATGGAGCATCCACGAAATTGAAGGATCGAGCATTCTGAGGGTGTCGTTTGGGAGGGTGTCATGCGGGAAGCGAGCGGTGGAGTCTTCGTTGACCGAACCCAACGCAAGAGGAGAAAGGCAGTTGGCCCGGCGGCCCCACCATCCTCTCCCTCGCCGTTCACATCGTCTCCGGGGGCGGTTTTTGCCGCTAAGGAATAGGAGGATTCCCCCCAAGACTAATAGTCGGGCAGGTTGTGAATTGTCATGAGGAGCTTAGGGTTGTTAGTATTTGCAGGTTGTGAATAGTGTTTTGTGTTGTGTATTTTGAGAGTACTTTAAGATATGAATGTCTTTTGAATTTCAGATTTGCAGTATTGAGCATATGAAGTATTTTATGAATTCTAGATATCTATTTTTAGCACTTAAAAAATGTAGTTTCATAGGAGTATAAAGTGCAGACAATGTGATTCTCGAGAAAAGCGCAAGTTTGGTTTGGAAAGAAACTCAAGTTATTTCACATAAGCGCAACTTTGAGGCAAACATTTATATTAACACGGCCTTTCAAACAGTGTTAACATCATCTTTGGAAGTTTTATTCATGGTGGCGGAACTACCGGCCATTAACATCATCTATCAACATTCATGCCGTCAAAAGATATGCTATTTTCAAGATGCCCACACAATGTGGTGTCCGAAAAACAAAAGAAAGCGAGGGGCGAAGTTTTGGCAAGTGTTGGGCGTGGTGTGCATAGATGACAATTGGGACCCACATGTCAATAAAAGGCGAGACAAAAATTTTGGAGATATTTTCTCTGCACAAGTGGAATCGAACCCGGGCGGAACAGTTTGTCGAGTAGTGTTTCGGCCACTAGACTGATTATTGTTTAGTTACTAAAAGGCACTTCCTCGGTGGTGGGATCTCCTCCTGCACCTTAAATGCGGCAGCGTCCGCGCCGCTGCTTGCCGTTGTGAACATGCTGAACAAGCGAGAGGAATCGAGAGAGGCTGCATGTGGGAGGCGGACGGTCGGGACCCACGGATCTATGGCGTCATAAGCAAGTGCCTCATTGAAAAATACTTCCTCCTAATGCTATCTTGACGTTGGGGCCCGGGTTTGTCAACATAGTTACATTTTTTAGGTGCTTCAACATAGATTCTTGTAGGAGATAAATTCTGTGAAACCGGGAGGTGGCAGGTATCATTTGTTATCACTAGGGCAGCAAGTATCAATTGGGTTTTGGGCTGCCCGTCTAGGCTTTCTTTTTAACATCGCAGCCCCGACCTCGGATCGAGGTCCATAAACCTATTTGTATTTTCTTGAGGGCCGGTCGTCGACCGGCCTTAGACCTCCCATCAAGGTTTTATTTTTCCTGAAACATCGGCAGCCAATTTATGTATTTTTTAAGAAAACACGAGGTCTATTCTATTTTTCTATACAAGAATAGAGCGCTTTGGTCCAACTTATGTTTCCCTTCTAACTATATTATATGTATTTAAATTATTTTATACGTTATTATATATTATTGTTATTGTCATCATATATTTAACAGATACTTACATATGTAAGAAAACAATATCCGACATCTTATTAACTTATAAAAATAATTTCTTAACAATAAAATCCTGGATTTTTTGGCACGAAAATCCTGGTGATTGTGTACAAAAGCTTGCTAAGATTTAAGGACCAATGTCATAATAAATCACTTATTGTTTAAATATATATATATATAACAAAATGCTCAGCCTTTTTATTTTTTGATAACATCATTGTGCCCACCTAACATTATAATTAGAATAAGCCCGACAAAATCGTGTATTTGAGAAAGTGCAAATGACCTGTAATTTTTAGGAAAAACATAAATGGGCCATGGGCCTACATTATTTGTTCACAGCCCAGCTAATGGACTATAATTCAAAAAACAAGAGATCAAATGGATGGTAAATTCTACCCCAAAAAAAAGCATAAATTCTGAAAAAATGGGTTGAATCGTGCCACATTTTTGGAGGCTGAAATGTGGGCCAATAGGTTGAAGCCAATGCAAGCCGTTGTCAACTTAGTCAACAAATGATTATGACATCATTAGCCGTTGGATTTACATCCAACGACCGACATCCATCTTCAGCCTCTAGTCTTCTCCCTCCAACATCGCCGGGACCACCTGCTCCCGCCTCCTGCTGCTAGCGGCTCTGCTTAGCACGCTTTGCTATGAAGTGCTACTCCACCGTTGGCCAGGCCATCCCTCCACCCCTCCACACCTCCTGTTCTTCTCCACCGACTGCCGAACCACACCGCACCAGAACCAGTTAACCCTAGTACACCTCTCCGTCGGCGACTCTACTCCCGCGTCTTCCCATCTCCGGCTCGTTGCTATCCGGGGCGGCGCCGTCAGTCCACCACCTTGGATCGCTCGGTGCGAGTGGTCAACATGGTCAATGAAGCGACACCATCGAATTAGGCATGCGTGGAGAGGTGGCAACTAGGTCCTGACGCATGCAAGAAATGCCTCCTTATTACAGCATAAAATAATGATTCCTCCACCTTATAGCTGGGACCCACCGGAAGGGCCTCTGTATTCGTGAAAAAAAATCCCATCGTGACAGGTCGGACCACCAGCTATATCTTCGCACACAAGGAAGTGCCTCCTTATTACGCACAAAAATGAATACCCCCTGTAGTGGGACCCACAATAGTGGGAGGCTGACTTGTAGGGCCAACTAAGTTGGAGGGGACGGAGGGCTTTGTCAACTTAGTCAATATGAATGATTCTAGCTCGAGTGACCGTACGATGTCCATCCAACGGCTGTAGTGCTTCTTCAACCTCTGGTCTTCTTGCTCCAGCCGCCCAAAGCAGCGCCAGTCGTGCCTCGTGCTCCTGCCTACCGTGGCCAGCTGCGATGCCGCGGAGGCCTCACCGCCCCCTACTACTCCCACCACTGGCCAGGCCATCCCTCTATTCACCCACACCCCCTGTTATTCTGCGGCGACGTCAACCTCACACCGCAGCGAACCAGTGAACCCTCATACTCCTCTGCGCATGGGCATCCACTGCCGCGTCTTCCCTGGCTCCATGTCGTCCCCTTCCTAGGCCTCGTCGTCATCCACTGCCCTGGTGCTCTAGGCGCGGCATGGTCAACGTGGTAAGGGAACGGCTTCCATCGGACGTGGACTGTACGTGGAGAGGCTGACAGCTGGGTCCACGACCGCAGCAAGGAAGTGCCTCCTTATTACGAGGAAAATAATGATTCCTCCACCTGACAGCAGGGACCCACCGGACAGGTAACCGTATTTCGCGAAAAAACGTTTCCCCCTTACAGCTGGACCTACCAGCGACATCTTTGCACGCAAGGAAGTTAGTCCGGGCAAAAAAAACGATTCGCCCCCTGACTGCTGGGACCCGCCAGCTACATCTTCGCATGCAAGGAAGTGCACGACACTCGGGACCCACCTGGTCGAAGCGCCGCGTAAGCGTTGTCATTCGGTCCTGACGATGTCGTCATCTGGTCAATGTAGAAACGCGCCGTGTACGTAGTAAAGCGCGCGTAGCATATACGCTCGTCTGGCGGCGAGGGTGCGAAAGTAAATCTGACCCGCGTACATACATACTGGCGGGGTCTCGACGCCTACTCGCGTCACGTCGGCTGGGGCTCGTGTACATGGCTGGGCGGACCGGGAACTACGCCATCGTCGCGTTCATGGGCGAGCAGCGGAATCGTCGTGTTCGCCGGGAAGCGTAAAGTGGGACCAACGGGGGCCA
>JAHIAM010010890.1:0-18897 GCA_021605205.1 Aegilops longissima
GAAATTTGATGCTCAATCCCCGAATAGGTGGTAATCCGGTGGCCGTCTTGTGGGAAGGCGTCGGCGAACTCTGCAAAATGTTAGGTTGACGGGGGCAAAGGGAAAACCACGTCCTCGAATGAAAATAATGCCTCTTTGCACAAAAGCATAGCAAACAGATTTGCTAGAATCTAGCTCATCAATATCGGTTGGTGGCAAATAAACATGCACTTTTAGGTTTAATTTGA
This sequence comes from Aegilops longissima, assembly GCA_021605205.1. Classification (NCBI taxonomy): domain Eukaryota; kingdom Viridiplantae; phylum Streptophyta; class Magnoliopsida; order Poales; family Poaceae; genus Aegilops; species Aegilops longissima. The sequence goes on from JAHIAM010010890.1 coordinate 228, forward strand.
AGCAACATTAGATGGTTTATTATTAAGGCTTCATTTGTTGCTCAAATTCTTTTGCCACAATCTGATTTTCCTCTTATTTTTCTCCTGTTTTGCTTTATTAGCTCTATTAATATCATCTTTCAAAATGGAATCGGAGGTCATAGGAAGCAAAGTAATATTTTTATCCTTGTGAACAAGGTATCTTGATTGTTTCTACCATGGTGTGCAATTTTTATCAAATTGCCATGGTCTACCAAGTAATAAGGAACATGCTTGCATAGGTACCACATCACAATCAACATAATCGGCATATGTAGAGATACTAAAATACACACGAGCGTCGTGTTACCTTAACCTTGCCTGTTGTTGAACCATTGGATGTAGTAAGGATGTGGATGTGGTCTTGTGGTGAGAAAGCTTTTCCACCATATCCATTAGCCAAGTTGTTGCGGCTCCCTCCATCTATGATGGCCTTGAATAGAAGCGTTCCTTCACAACTCCCTTTGTATGGAACAAGTTATGCCTCGATTTTGCTCGCTTGTTAACCTGCACACTCAAAACACGTTGAGCAACTAGCGTTCATACATCCCGGCATCTTGGCCATGTAGTCTCTCATGATCAGAATCATCTCCCCGTGTTCTTCATGTGTAATAAGAGCCAAAATCTCGTCATCATAGTCACTAAGCGGACTCATACCCACCATCCTCTTAACAATCATCCCGCCTTTGAGATTGGCATTCTCAAAAATGTCCTCTTCCCTTACGACGACAAATAATATCCTTGTGGCCTGTTGGCGCCATGGAAGAAGAAAGAGCTCTTGTAGGCCAGCGGTGTGCTCTTGGCGGATAGTGGTGGTTTGCCCTTTCTTGTATCACGGTTTGAGGTGGCAAGCCGGCGGAGGTGCGGTGTAGTAGAGCGTGTGGAAGTAGATGATGCCGTGGTGTGTCCATGATGAAGGTCGACCTGGAAAAAGTTAGTTCGGCCAAGGCCTTCGATCCCACTTCACGTTCAGCTTTACAAGCAAGATGGAATAATCAGTGATATTATTATAATCCTTGTAGTCTAGAATGGTTGAATCTCTCTATTTAATCCACCCGGAAAACGTGCAAGCATAGCTTCATTCTCCTCAACAATACCACATCTAATCAAGCCGGTTTGTAATTCCGATAATATTCTTCTACGAATTTTTCCTTGTCTTAAGCGCTGCAATTTTTAAGAAATTCACGTTGATAATATGGTGGAACCCAGCAATAGCAGTTTTCAAAAGCAGCCCAAGTAGGCTGGAACAGGATATAATCTACAATGTTAGGACCACCAAACACATGCAAAGCTAGTAAAGCACAAAACATGGAACCGTCTCTCCTCGGGATATTGTAAACATGTAAATCGTTGTTCAGGTTTCTAACTCCCAAGTAAGATATATTAAGGAACATATCTACCCTCAAATGGTGGAATATTCAATTTCAGTTTAGGGAGATGGTCATGATCTCCGAAGAAGGGGGCCGAACATTGCCATTATTTGCATGTGGGCGACCGGTGGTTGTGGTCTTTGGTGGTTGCCGTAGTTCGATGTTGATCAACCTCATCCTCGTAATCTCTCCATAATCATCCTCCCCCCCGGCAAGGGAGCCCACGGAAGTATCAAGCCAACCACTTGGCGGTGAAAGGGACACGGGAAGCTGGCGGAGGGGCTTTTGCGATGTAGGTAGTCCTTGTTGTTGTAGTAAGTCGTTAGGTGCCCGGTGGTGGTGGTGGTGGGCCTTGAGCAATTCATTAAACTTGTTATCGAGCTTTGTTTGACGCCTTCTCAATGCCATCTATCTTCTCCATGGCCTCTTCAAATCTATTTAGCACATCTTCCACCTCCTCATTTATTTGTTGAAACTTATCATGTAGCGCTTTGTTTGTCATGTTCTCCCGATCGGTCCGTCGGACGTGATCCTGCCATGGTTAAGACAATAGGAACACACAAGAATATGATTCGACGGAACTAGGAAGTGGTGGTGGTGGTGTGGTGGAGCATCCAAAATCCGTCAAGCAAATCTCAAATTCTTACCGGTTCTTACCCTGCGGCGGTGATCGACAACAAAGGGTAGTCAAAACTCTCAAAGCTTGGATAGGCGTTACCGGGAGGGAAGCATCGATGTAGATGTATTGGGCTGGGAAGGCTTATAATATGGTAGCAAAAAGGGTAAATAATCAATTGAGATGCAAAAGTTGAATAAGCGCTCAACGATCTGTCTTTGGTCCTGGCTGAACCGTGCTAGAGGCCGAGCCTAGAACACTAACAAAATCACGGCGCTTCGTAAACAAGGGAAAAGCCACTCTGGAATTTTTTTTTTGCTCTTTTTTTTGCGAAAAATCACTATAATGGCGAGTGTTCAAAACTCTTGCAGGTCAAATGGCGGGATGGGCAAATTTTTTCGACCAAAAAAAATAAATTTTTTTATTTGGGACCCAAAACTGGGGTCAAAAAACTTTCTATACTTGTTTCCTTGAAACACCTAAAAATAGGATGGCCAAATTTTTTTAACAAGTGCGTTTTGGAAAATTTTGGGCCTAAGCGGTGGTTTTCAGGACTCTTTTTTCGAAACCTACTCCGGCAAGGAAACACGAATCGGAAACTAGATGGATCTCAAAACAAACCTAATATGCAAGGAACTTCCGGATTGGTGGTGGATATATGGTGGTGGTATATGGCCGGTGGTGGTAGCGGTGGTGGTAGCGGTGGTAGTTATGGATATGGATCGGTGGTGGTATATGGAACGGTTGGTGGTGGTCTATGGACCCGGATCATTTATTTTCTCTAACACCTTAAATGGACCATCGACCGCGTGGCATTAGCTTTGATTTGCGCAAATTAGGAAACCTATCCTTACATAAATGTAACCAAACAAGATCTCCGGTGCAAAGACAACATGTTTTCTACCCTTATCTCCAGCAAGTTTATATTTAGCATTCATACGCTCAATGTTTTCCTTAGTTATCTCATGCATTTTAAAATCAATTCAACACGTTCTTTAGCATCAAAATTAACCTTCTCCGAAGATGGAAGAGGCAACAAATCAATAGGTGCGAGGTAGGAAGCCATACACAATTTCAAAAGGCACATCTTAGTAGTAGAATGCAATGAGCGATTATAAGCAAATTCAATATGGCGCAAGCATTCTTCCCACATTTTCTTATTATTCTTCAAAACAGCCCTAAGCATAGTAGACAATGTTCTATTGACTACTTGGTTTATCCATCGGTTTGGGGTGACAAGTAGTACTAAAAGCAGTTTAGTCCCCAACTTAGCCCATAAACATCTCCAAAAGTGGCTAAGAAATTTAGTATCACGATCTGAAACAATAGTATTTGGCACACCATGCAAGCGAATAATTTCACGAAAGAACAAATCAGCAACATTAACAGACATCATCGCTTTTATGACATGGTATAAAGTGTGCCATTTTAGAATCTATCCACGACAACAAATATGCTATCCCTCCCTTCTTTTTGTTAGAGTAAACCTAAAACAAAGTCCATAGATATATCCTCCCAAGGAACACTAGGCACGAGCAAAGGCATATATAAACCATGAGGATTGAGTCGTGACCTAGCTTTTTGACATGTAGTGCAGCAAGCAATAAAGCGCTCAACATCCGTCTCATCTTTGGCCAAAAGAAATGTGTAGCAATTATATCCTCCGTCTTCTACATGCCAAAGTGTCCCATTAATCCTCCTCCATCGCCTCCTGCAACAACAAAAGGCGAACGAGCTAGCAGGAATGCATAGCTTGTTATACGGAACACAAAACCATCATTAATAACGAACTTGTTCCATGTTCTTCCTTCTTTACAATTCTGCATTACATCTTTAAAATCAGCATCATGCACATATTGATCTTTGATGGTCTCCAAACCAAATATTTTGAAGTCAAGTTGTGAAAGCATAGTATAGCGACGAGACAAAGCATCAGCAATAACATTTTCTTTACCCTTCTTGTGTTTAATGACATAAGGAAAGTCTCAATGAATTCAACCCATTTAGCATGTCTACGATTCAGTTTAGCTTGACTTTTAATATGTTTCAAAGATTCATGATCGGAATGTATAACAAATTCTTTGGGCCATAAATAATGTTGCCATGTCTCTAAAGTCGAACAAGAGCATATAATTCTTTGTCATAAGTAGAATAGTTCAGACTAGGCCCACTCAATTTTTCAGAAAAGTATGCAACAGGTTTGCCATCTTGTAATAACACACCTCTAATCCAATTCCACTAGCATCACATTCAAGCTCAAAAGTCTTATTAAAGTCGGGAAGTTGGAGTAAAGGGCATGTGTCAACTTATCTTTCAATACCGTGAAGGCTTCTTCACATGCGGTACCCCAAACAAAAGGCACATCCTTCTTTGTAAGTTCATTGAGAGGTGCAGCAATGGTGCTAAAATCTCTCTAAGCGCCTATAGAAACCAGCGAGTCCAAGAAAACTCCTCACTTGTGTGACCGTTTTGGGCTCGGCCAACTCTCAATAGCTTCAATCTTGGCTTGATCAACTTCAATTCCTGTGGAGTAACAACATAGCCAAGAAAAGATACTCGATCGGTGCAAAGGTGCACTTCCCAAGGTTACCAAACAAGCGTGCATCACGTAGAGCATTAAAAACAACCGTAAATGTTCCAAATGTTCTTCCAAAGATTTGCTATAAATCAGTATATCATCAAAATAGACTACCACAAATCGTCCAATGAAAGCACGTAAAACTTCATTCATTAGTCTCATGAAAGTACTAGGTGCATTAGTTAACCCAAAGGCATGACTAACCACTCATATAAACCAAACTTAGTTTAAAATGCTGTTTTCCATTCATCTCCCAATTTCATACGAATTTGATGGTATCCACTATGCAAATAAACTTTGGAGAATATTGTAGAGCCACTCAATTCATCAAGCATATCATCTAGCCTAGGAATAGGATGGCGATAACGAATAGTAATATTATTAATGCCTCTACAATCAACACACATCGCGATGTACCATCCTTTTTAGGCACTAGTATAATAGGAACAGCACAAGGACTAAGAGATTGGCGTATATAACCTTTGTCGAGCAGCTCACTGTGCTTGGCGCATAATCTCCTTCGTCTCCTCTGGATTGATGCGGTATGGTGCACGGTTGGGTAGCGATGCAGGAATTAAGTCAATTTGATGCTCAATCCCCGAATAGGTGGTAATCCGGTGGCACGTCTTGTGGGAAGGCGTCGTGAACTCTGCAAAATGTTAGTGACAGCGGGGGCAAAGAGGAAAACACGTCCTCGAATGAAAATAATGCCTCTTTGCACACAAAAGCATAGCAAACAGATTTGCTAGAATCTAGCTCATCAATATCAGATTTGGTGGCAAATAAACATGCACTTTTCAGGTTTAATTTCAGAAGCAACATTAGATGGTTTATTATTAGGCTTCATTTGTTGCTCAAATTCTTTTGCCACAATCTGATTTTCACTCTTATTTTTCTCCTGTTTTGCTTTATTAGCTCTATTAATATCATCTTTCAAAATGGAATCAGGAGTCATAGGAAGCAAAGTAATATTTTTATCCTTGTGAACAAGAGTATCTGATTGTTTCTACCATGGTGTGCAATTTTTATCAAATTGCCATGGTCTACCAAGTAATAAGGAACATGCTTGCATAGGTACCACATCACAATCAACATAATCAGCATATGTAGAGATACTAAAATACACACGAGCGAGTCGTGTTACCTTAACCTTGCCGCTGTTGTTGAACCATTGGATGTAGTAAGGATGTGGATGTGGTCTTGTGGTGAGAGAAAGCTTTTCCACCATATCCATGCTAGCCAAGTTGTTGCAGCTCCCTCCATCTATGATGGCCTTGAATAGAGCGTTCCTTCACAACTCCTTTGTATGGAACAAGTTATGCCTCTGATTTTGCTCGACTTGTAACCTGCACACTCAAAACACGTTGAGCAACTAAGCGTTCATACTGTCGGCATCTTGACAGCCATGTAGTGCGTCTCATGATCAGAATCATCTCCACCGTGTTCTTCATGTGTAATAAGAGCCAAAGTCTCGTCATCATAGTCACTAAGCGGACTCATACCCACCATCCTCGGTAACAATCATCACCGCTGAGATTGGCATTCTCTATAAAATGTCCTCTTCCCTTACATGACGACAAATAATATCACTTGTGTGCCTGTTGGCGCCATGGAAGAAGAAGAGCTCTGTGTAGCCCAGCGGTGTGCTCTTGGCGGATAGTGGTGGTTGTGCACCTTTCTTGTATCACGGTTTGAGGTGGCAGCCGGCGGAGGTGCGGTGTAGTAGAGCGTGTGGAAGTAGATGATGCGCGTGGTGTCCATGATGAAGGTCGACCTGCGAAAAGTTAGTTCGCGCCAAGGCACATCGATCCTGCACTTCACGTTCAGCTTTACAAGCAAGATGGAATAATCGAGTGATATTATTATAATCCTTGTAGTCTAGAATGGTCTGAATCTCTCTATTTAATCCACCCGAAAGCGTGCAAGCATAGCTTCATTCTCCTCAACAATACCACATCTAATCAAGCCGGTTTGTAATTCACGATAATATTCTTCTACGAATTTTTCCTTGTCTTAAGCGCTGCAATTTTTAAGAAATTCACGTTGATAATATGGTGGAACCAGCATACGCATAGCAGTTTTCAAAGCAGCCCAAGTAGCTGGAACAGGATATAATCTACAATGTTGGACCACCAAACACATGCAAAGCTAGTGAAAGCACAAACAACATCGGGAACACGTCTCTCCTCGGGATATTGTAAACATGTAAATCGTTGTTCAGTTTCTAACTCCCAAGTAAGATATATATCGGGAACATATCTACCCTCAAATGGTGGAATATTCAATTTCAGTTTAGGGAGATGGTCATGATCTCGTACTGAAGGGAGCCGAACATTGCCATTATTTGCATGTGGGCGACACGGTGGTTGTGGTCTTGGTGGTTGCGCGTAGTTCGATGTTGATCAACCTCATCCTCGTAATCTCTCACATAATCATCCTCCCCACCACAGCGGCAGGAGCCACGAAGTATCAGCGACAGCAGCACAGCTTGGCGGTGAAGAGGACACGGGAAGCTCGGCGGAGGGCTGTTTAGCGATGTGGAGGTAGTCCTTGTTGTTGTAGTAGAGTGCGTTAGGTGCCGCGGTGGTGGTGGTGGTAGGCCTTGAGCAATTCATTAAACTTGTTATCGAGCTTTGTTTGACGCCTTCTCAATGCCATCTATCTTCTCCATGGCCTCTTCAAATCTATTTAGCACATCTTCCACCTGCCCTCATCATTTGTTGAAACTTATCATGTAGCGCTTTGTTTGTCATGTTCTCCCGATCGATCCGTCGGCTTGTGATCCTGCCATGGTTAGCGACAATAGGAACACACAAGAATATGATTCGACGGACTACTAGGAAGTGGTGGTGGTGGTGTGGTGGACGATCACAAATCCGTCAAGCAAATCTCAAATTCTTACAGTTCTTACCCAGTGCGGCGGTGATCGACAACAAGAGGTAGTCAAAACTCTCAAAGCTTGGATAGAAGCGATTACGGGGAGAGTCAAGCATACGATGTAGATGTATGTGGAGCTGGGAAGGCTTATAATATGGTAGCAAAAGGGTCAGCAATAATCAATTCAGAGATGCAAAGTTGAATAAGCGCTCACTTGACAGTCTGTGCTGGTCCTAGGCTGAACCGTGCTAGAGGCGAGCCTAGAACACTAACAAAATCACGGCGCTGCTGCGTAAACAAGGGAAAAGCACACTCTGGAATTTTTTCTTTTCGCTCTTTTTTTTTTGCGAAAAATCACTATAATGGCGAGTGTCTCAAAACTCTTGCAGTCAAACTGGCGAGGATGGGCACGAAATTTTTCGACCAAAAATAAATTATTTTTTTATTGCCGGACCCAAAAACTGAAGCAGGTCAAAAAACTTTCTATAGCAATGTTGTCTCAATACACTTGAAACACCTAAAAATAGGATAGCCAGAAATTTTTTTACGACAAGTGCGTTTTCGGAAAATTTTGGGCCTAAGCGGAGGTGGTTTCAGACTCTTTTTTTCGAAACCTACTCCGGCAAGAAACACGAATCGGAAACTAGATGGATCTCGAAAACAAACCTAATATGCAAGGAACTTCGGATTGGTGGTGGATATATGGTGGTGGTATATGGCAGCGGTGGTGGTAGCGGTGGTGGTAGCGGTGGTAGTATATGGATATGGATCGGTGGTGGTATATGGACACGGATTGGTGGTGGTCTATGGACCGCAGTTAGAGGCGGTGGTGGTAGGTGGCGAGGCGATGATGATGGTGCTTGGCGGCGTGACAACTTATGACGAACTTCGAAACTCTAAAGACTAGACACTAAGACCAGCAACTAGACACGACGATGCACCTGCAAATTCAACAAAGCAAAACCCTAAAAAGATTATGCAAAGGCTCAGATTGGTTGGATATGATGAACTAACCTAATTTTTTTGTGTGGCTTTTTAGTGGACAATAGTATGAAGAAACAGACTCGATCTAAACTACGAAAAACTGTAAAATCTCAATGAGCAACACGGAAATCTGATACCACTTGATAGAGGCTAAGGTGTCCCGTCTTCGATGAGATGTTGGTTTCGCTTTGGAGGAAATCGACTTTGGCGATCCGACTACTGAGCGTCGAGGGCGTCGCGCCTTAACAATCGCTAAACCAACTCACGAGAGGTTATTAACCACGCGAACACGATCAACGACCACGAGGTCTGTTTCCTGCGAGCAAGCGAAGAACAAGCAAGAAACTAAGATTGCAATCTGGGTATTGCGAATATAAGATGAAAGCTTTATTGATCAAGGTGGGGTTACTGGCGCCTTTATGCAGTCGTTGAACACAAAAGAAATGCAGCGAAGTTGCAGCTATGGCGAACTTTTAATCTAAACAAAACCCAAGGTCTAAGCGGTGCCCTAAGGGCTGTATATATGGAGGAAGAGAATTTCGTGGCCCTTGGTGGAGGGTCCGAAATCAACCCTATCTCTTGTTTCCCCACACATCTGGACTCTAAAATAGCCTATACTTGTGTATTTCGAAATTACAAGGGCCTGGCCCACTAATAAGGTGTGTGACACCTAGAATAGCCTCGGGGCGACATTTATGAAGTAGCATCTTGTATATTTCGTCCAAGGCTTCATGCACCATTATGGTGGCTTCAAAGTCCTGAAATCATCACTTGTAACTCCGTTCTTGTTCCCCTTAGCATGGCATTATCTCCATGCTTGTTCTTGCTCAATGTCCATCCTTCTCCAAGCTAGGGCCTTCATTTGTAAGCAAAACAAATGTATCCAATTTAGGAAGCATCATATTCTCATGAACATTAGAATCATTACCAAGAAACGAAAGTACCTGATAATTTAATTGCCGTGCGCGAGCTCTAGTAATTGGTCCAGTATATGTAGCAGTAGGGGCTGTGGGTGTAACAATGGTATTGATGTCCTCATCATGTCATCACATCAGAAAATGCAACCACCATCACAAGAGTTACAAAGACATCATAATGCACACAAACAGGTTCTTGTTTCCATGCCACCTTTTCATGGTCGTTTTAAGCCTAATTTATATATTGAATGGGAGTTTGAAATAAATGCTATATTTGCTTCCCATAATTTTTCTGAGCATGAAAAAGTTAAGGTCGCGGTTGGTACTTTCACTGGTTATGCTTTAGTTTGGTGGAAGCGAATATTGTAGGTTACACCTGATTATATACCTATTACTTGGCATGATTTAAAACTTGTCATGAGAGATAGATTAAATCGATGTTTATTATACTAGTGGCATGCTTAAAAACTACAACATTTAAAACAAGGTAGCAACAACTTGTAACAAAATATTATGATGATTTACAAACTACCTTGTTGCACTCCTTTTAAACTGGCTGAAGATGATTTTATGGATAGATTTTAGGCGGATTAAACCGTGATATTCAGGAGATACTAATTCATGAAGAGTGTTATCCTATGGACCGTGTGTTTCGTCTTGCTTGCAAAGCTGAACAGGATGAAAGTCGTTATATCGACTAGAGGGGGTGAATAGGCGATTTTATGAATTCTTCTTGAGGAATTTGCGGTGAGGAAATTCCTTAGCGAAGAACTACTTACTGACGGAATAAGTACTCAGAAGTAAGCATAGCAGATTACAAGCATAGTCATCATGATGAAATGAAGACAATCACGAGTCTGAAAAGCGTAATCACAGGATAACACAAGATGAAGACAAGCGGTGAAGAAATTGAGCGAGGAAATTGAGAAAGTCTTGATCAAAGTCTTCAAACACAGATATGAACAAACACCCAACACGATAATGAGGAAATGGAAGGGTTGAGGAAATAGAACCAGATTAGGTTGGTGAAGACAATGATTTGGTAGACCAGTTCCAGCTGCTTTGTCTCGGTTATGCGTCTGGTTAGAAGCGTTGAGTATTTAAACTCGAGGACACACAGTCCGGACACCCGATCGCTGAGCACGCAGCTCGGGACACCAAGTCCTCACCGTATTCTCCTTGAACTAAGGTCACACGGACCTCGTCCAATCACTCGTGGTAAGTCTTGATGACTTCCATACCTTCACATACTTGGTCACTCGGCGATCCACAATTCCTCTTGGATGCTCTAGACCATGGCCTAACCGTCTGGAAAAGCACAGCCTTCAAGGTAAAAAGCATCGGATCCACGCAGGATCAATTTCTTGATGATGCTCAATCACTTTGGGTTTATAGGGGTTTGGTTTTGGGTTTTCCTCACTTGATGATTTTCGCTCAAATTCCTCGGAGGATAGGTTGCTCTCAAATGACAAGTGTCAAGTTCTCTCGGCAGCTAACCAACTAGTGGTTGTGAGAGCGGCTATTTATAGCCTAGGGAGCAGCCGACATGATAAGACATAAATGCCCTTCAATGATATGACCGTTAGGTGGATAAGATATTTGGGACAGCGGTAGCGCTGACACGACAGATCGGAAATTTGAACATCAAATTCCTCGGGGCTATCATGTTCCTCAACATGTAGGCAATCCGCCTTTGGCGAATTCCTAACTCCTCGGTCAGAACAAATTCCTCGTGACGGAAAGAACCGTCTCATCCTTTGAAGAAATTGGTGAACTGTATGAGATTTCAAAAGCTTCACTCGAAGGATTGGTAGGTGTAGGATTTTGAGTTGAGCATCACATGGAAATTTTTCCTTAGTATTTCCTCGACCCCTTTAACGAGCGGTGTTTCCTATGACTCAAGAAGAGAAAATGAAACTACGAAAACAAAAGTCTTCACGCTTCATGTTCCTCAAGCGAATACCAAGTCTTCAAGGTCACACAATTTCTTCACTTTCAAAGTCTTGAAAGTCTTGAATATCAAAGTCTTGAGTTGAAGAACTTCATTTTGAAATTCGACTTTCTCTGTAAATATCAAACTCCTCATAGACTTATAGACCTGTGTACACTCACAAGCGCATTAGTTACTTAACCTATAAGCCTTCAATACACCAAAATCACTAAGGGCACTAGATGCACTTACAATCTCCCCTTTTGGTGATTGATGACAATATAGGTTGAGTTTTCAACGAGGATAAACATATGAAGTGTAAATCTGATAATGAGGAATTTGATTGCAAGATATAGAAGAACTCCCCACGAAGATGTGCATAGTGAGGAATTTGCTTTTGAGGCAATGCACATTTGAGAATTGAATCATGGAAATCTCCCCTATATCTTGTAATTCATACGCATTTAACATATAGTATGAAGAATTTGAAATGCATGATGAAATATGGTGCTTGATGTTATGCAATGTAGCATCAAGAGTACGAGCCCAAAGGCCAAATTGATTTGCTATGAAGATTTTCAAAGAGCTCACGAGAATCAAAGCATAACTACTGTAATCAGAGCATAGAGCAAGAGCATAATGCATCAAAAGTATCAAAGCACCATTGGGTTTAAGATTACAACTCGATCCAATAAAAGGTTTGGAAGAGCGAGAGTTGTAACTTAATAAAATACTGTATATAGACAAAAACTAGACCGCTTGAAGACTAACTCAAATTTCTCCCCTTTGTCATCAAATGACCAAAAGGATCGGCGAGGGCTAGCGCTCGTGAAGAATTTCAAGTTGAAGGCGGGCCTTGACATTGTTGGGGTCGGTTGTTGAAGTAGGACCAGCTGACGGTGTCTTCCAAATCTTCATTTTCATCGATGTCGCGAGATGAAGAATAGGAGCTGGCCACTAAGGAAGGAACTTTGACCTTCTTGAATTTCTTGGAGGAGGTGCAGACCAGTCAAATTCTTCCTTGAGTCCCATTGATGTCGAGTTCTTCTTCCTTTGTATACATGTGAAAGAACAGCCAGAGCGCTTGAAGGTTTCATGAAGGTAGTAGTGGTTTTCTTCCTTTGCATTGTGTGTGGAGGTCATGTTGTAAAGAAGAGTACCAAGCGGCGTTTGACCCACTTATGATTACGATCAACCTTGATGAAGGCGAGGAGTAACTCACGATCGATCATCACCACAGGTGCGATAGCTTGAGGACTTTGCTTGGTGAGGTATTTCTTTCTTTGAGTCATGTGTGGCGAGTCATCATTGATGGAGTAGGATCTGCTTTGCTTGCTGTCCATCAATGGGCGAATGCCTTCATCTATCATCGATAGCCTTGCCCTTTTCATCGGTGAGGTAGCTGTCCGTTTGAGGACTTCAATCGAGGCAGGTAGCTGCGGTGGTTCAAAATGTCGACCTTGTAATTTAGTGAAGACCTTGACTGATGAATCTCATAATCCAAAGGCGCATAAGGCTTCAGCTCAAAAGGTGACATGGCAATGTTAGCGAGTCCTCATGAAGAAAGCATGGAAATTGGCGGGCATGCCATGGATGATGTTGAAAAGCATATTCTTCATGATGCCAACGACTTCTTCATCGTTCGAGTCGTGGCCTTTGATAGGACTCATAGTCTTCGTCGAATCCGATGGACTGTCCAAGGCACATATAATAATTCCTTGCGAGGAATTTGGTTCTTAGGGCCTGCCTTGGCTTCAAAGGCTTCATCGGCACTTGCATATAGTGATTTGAAAGTTCTTTTCTTCGTGAATCTGGCGTGCACCATCAAGCGGAGGAGAGTGGTAGACGCGAAGCAATTCACTTCTTTGGTGCCTTGTAGTGAGTGTTTTCAGTCATCAATCTAAGACCCATGAATTCACATCTTCAGCGTCTCCGGTGATGTGCGGTGTTGCATAAAACTGAAGAATTAGCTCTTCATTCCGATCACAAATATCGGTCAGAAGTTTAGAAGTCTGCGTCGTGAAGAACACTTAGGGCTGGCTCAAAGCTGGCGGCGACTCCATATCCACATGAGGAATATGAGCATGATCGAAGATTTTGTCCTTGTTGAAAAGCGAGGAATAGAAGTTGGCTTGGTGGCGGTCTAAAGCGCCTCTTCCTAATTGAGCAGAATCATAAGGATTATATTGATGAAGAACACATGCTCGGCAAAGAAATCTTCACCTTGAACTTTTGTTTGGTTGAAGCGGATTCTTTTGCTTGGCGAGAGGGTGTCGATGAGTTGCATCACCACCTCGGGAATCGTAAGTTCAGGTTCTTGCTTTGAGAATTTCTTGTTCCTCAACAGTGCGGTCGAGGATTAGCGGCGACAGCAGTTTCATCGGCACTAGCGGCTGGAATTTCTTCATGCCTGAGAACCGGTGGGTTGATTTTCTTGAGTCTATTTGGACTGTTTGTGCGGGGGAGTGAGGAACTTGTTGGGGCGGAGTGAAGAGAGGAGTATTGGGATCTTGACTTTCCCAAAACTCATCATTTATCCTTTGAGTGGTGCATCCAATATCCACATCTTCATTTTCAATTTCCTCGGCACCAGCTTGAGGAATTTCATAATCGATGAGAAATAAGCGGGGTTGAAGGATTGCTTCCACTTCAATTTCTTCATCAATTTTCTCAATGACAGCGTGATTGATGTTCTTCATCAGATCGATTGGGATCTCATAGTCTTCTCCAAAGGAACAACTTCCTTTGATGGTATGGAGAAATTGGAACAGCATCAATTGGGTTTTCAAATGAGCTGGTCATTGACTTCATTTTCTTGCAGCGAAGAATCGGCATGGTGATGCTTTCCTTTTCTTCTGACAGCTCGTTCTGCAGCCTTGGTTTCTTCACATCGAGCGAGATGGAAGAATTGGAGTTGGAGTTGGCGCGGGAGGGCTGAGGAATTTGGTGCAGTTTCTTGAGGACAAGCGATGCGGTTCCTGTCTTGAGCAATTTCTTTAGGCGCACCACTAGTGGGTGCCTGGCGATTCTTCGGTGGTGGAATGGGATCATCAGCCACTGGAATCAGCATTTTCTTGACGAGGCTGGTGAGGGGCTTGACTGAGGAATTCATGTTACCTTTGGGGCAGCAATACTTGTGAATTTCTTCGTCAAGTTGTGAATCTGGTCTTCTCCTTGCCAATCAGCATAGTGGGTATCGAAGTTTTTCTTGAGGTCTTGAATTTCAGTTTGAATTTGGAGAAGCTCCTCGGTGTCATCTTGACAACGTTTTCTTGAGAACTTCTCCTTCCTGTATTGAGCCTTTTGATTTCCCTCGCCTTCTCAAACTTCCATTTTCTTCAGCGATGAAGTGAGTCGGTATGATTTTGACCAGTGTCGGATGAAGATCGAAGCGGAGGGTATTGGGATCATTGTGCGAGATCAATAAAGTCGAGGACTTTCTTGGATCGATGCGATGGCACGGATGTACCTTTGGCTCTAGCGGCCTTCCTTGCGGTCTCGATGATTTCTTCAAGTTCTTCATCGGATGCCTCATCATCGGATGGCACATGGAGTACAACCTGTTTCGTCCTTGGACTGGCCGAGGACCTCGTCCGGTGTTGCTTTGGTCTTCGGTGGCGGGCGGATGAAGAAATGGGGGCAGGTGAGAACTTGCGAGAGATGCTGAGGCAATTGAAAATCGATGGTCCTTTGATAAGTAGCAGTGCACGAGGCCCGAAAGTTTTGCCAGAGCTGTTGAGGACTTTGGTGGAGCGGCAGCGGTGTGAGAAATTGCTTGGAGGTGCTCTTGAGGAACTTGGCCGTGAGGCGCGAGATGGTGAAACACTTGGCTTATGAGCAGGCTTCTTTTGCATTGATTTCCTCGGTTTGACGAGACCTCGTATGCGATGGCAGCAGCGAGAATCCTCATTGAATTTCTTCTTTGCTTCCTTTGCTTGCTTTGCCAACTTTGCTTGCGTTTAGCCCATTCATCGGAAAGTCCTCACCTCGTTTGATGATTGTGGGATCAACTACTTGGCAGTGCCAAAGGGCTCTTGGGCATGGAGGATTTAAAGGCGAACTTCTTCATGTACTTAGGAGTTACATATCATATTCCTTCCATTCCGTGCCCATCTCCGTTCAATCTTACGAATCGCACCTTGCGTTGATTTTTCTTTCTTCATCCGGTGCAATAGTCGGCATATATTTCCTCGGGGATTTCAAGCGCTGTCATAACCTCGGGTTTCTTTCCTCCCTTCTGCGGCTTCTTACCGTCGCCATTTTCTTGATTGAGAAATTGAACAATTGAGTTTTCTGAAGAAGTATGCAGTTTTCTTCGAGGCGCTGCAAATGAGTTAAGTTGATGAGAACCTAGGGATTCACAGCGGACATTTGTACACTGTGAACAGAGTATAGGTGCGAGGAATTTGGAGAGGTCATATCGTTCTCGGAAGGTTTCTTTAAAAGAACAAGTTTTGAGGATTTTGACGAGATGAGCCTTGAAGAATTTCACTAAGCGTTCTTTGTCTTAGGTTCGAGTTGTATAGATCGAGGATCCACACAATTGAGGAATCTTGAAGAAAATCATTGCTTAGAAAGCGAATCAAGAGATTTGAGGTGTTCATATGTGTGAAGAATTTGAAGAATAAACACCTTTGAAGAATTTGAAGAAGATTTGAGAATCAAAGCGAGTAATAAAGTTACTTTTAATTGCGAAGTGAAGAACACGACGGAAGAGAAGAACAGTTGGAAAGTTCGTCGTTCAGATCTTCACGCCCTAACTTGGCAGAGGAAATCAGCTACGGCGGCGGGTGAAGATTTTCCACCGTCGGTAGCAATCACGTCGGCAAGAGGTCAAAGCGGTGAAGCTTTTCCTCACGGCTGACGATGGAGTAGCGGCGCTAGGGTTTTGAGGAGCTCGGCGGAGAGAGAGAGTCGGCGAATAACGAGTGAGGAAGGGGAGAAATTATTTATAGACACGGTGAAAAAAAGCAGATCGCGAAGATTTAGGGCGAACATGCCTGACCGCTTCCCTTCTCACGGCGTGTGTCACGCGTCTTTGTGCAGTGGAGATCGTGTGCGATCGTGGGTGAATAAAGTAATGCATCGTGGGATGCGGGGCGGTTTAATGGTAAAAATGAAGGTTTGAATAAGATTCGTTTTAAAAGTTCCGTTGCAATTTCTTGGTTGTCAAGGACACGGTGAAGATTTTGAGCGAGTTTCAAAGTAGACGCACATGAAGAACTTGTGAATAGATTGGGTTGAGTATAGCATAGAGGGAAGGGTCGATCACATTCACTTAGCAGAAAAAGCGACTTGAAGAAATAGCCATAAGTGAATCTTTGTAGAGGACATAAACCCATATATATATATATATATAGCCAATGAAGAAAGGCAGCGGAAGCAGTGAAGATTTTGCAAAGTTGAAGAATTTGAAAAACTGAAGAATTTCAAAAAGCGAGGAAAACTCAAATTGAAGATTTTCAACTTTGGTGGTGGCGTGACCCACCGTATAAGAATGATGATTTCAGACACGCGTACAATTGTCGTAGGGTTACGAGAATCAAATTCTTCATTAATTTCTTCACACTTAGAGTGTTATTCTTCATTGATTGAAGAAAAGCGTTTCTTCATGTGTTGCACATCTAAGTCATCAATTTTGCATAAGTGTTAGGATGTGTGCCTTTTCAAGAACATTCAAAGACTCTAAGATATTTAGCTCACACGCAACTTGCTAAATCTCTTCTCATCCAAGGGCTTAGTGAAGATATCAGCTAGCTGTTCTTGATCTTCACGTGCTTTCGATGGAGATGTAAGCCCTTCAACACATGATCACGAAGAAAATGATGGCGAATTTGAATGTGCTTTGTCTTGAGTCTGAAGCTGGGTTGTGAGAAATCTTGATGGCACTCTCATTGTCACAATATAGAGGCACATTCTTCACGTTGATGCCGTAGTCCTTGAGGTTTGCTTCATCCATAGTAATTGAGCACAACACGAGCCAGCAGCAATGTATTCAGCTTCCGCGATGGACGGTGATCTGTGATTCTGTTTCTTGAGGACCAACGGACCAAAGATCGTCAGAAATGACAAGTACCGGATGTTGACTTGCGGTCCACGATCACCAGCATAGTCAGTCGAGAATATCAATGAGATCAAAAGTAGAGCCCTTGGGGTACCATAATCCTAGTGTTGGTGTGTGAGCTAGATATCGAAGAATATGTTTCTGACCTTATGGTGTGATTCCTTGGTGTAGCTTGAAATCGGGCACACATGCAAACACTAAGCATTATATCTGGCCTAGATGCACATAAGTACAATAAAGAACCAATCATGGGCGGTATACCTTGTGATCGAAGTCAATACCATTTTCATCGATTGCATAGATGGCCATTTGTGGGCATAGGAATTTTAGCGCCTTTGCAATCTTGCATGCGAATTTCTTGAGGACATCTTTGAGGTATTTCTCTGAGATATGAATATGCCATTGTGTTGTTGTGAATTTGAAGACCTAAGAAGAATTTCAACTCTCCATCATAGACATTTGATATTCTTCACTCATCATATAGGCAAATTCATCACTATAACGTTGGTCGATACAGCCAAAGATAATATCATCAACATATATTTGGCACACAAACAGTTCACCATCATAAGATTTAGTAAAGAGAGTAGAATCGAGTGAACGGGTGTGAAGCCATTCTTCACGAAGAATTCCTTCAATGTATCATACCTGCATGAGGGGCTTGCTTGAGGCCATAGAGGCCTTATTTAGTCTGAAGACTTTGTCAGGATTCTTTGGATCTTCAAAACCTGGGGGTTGAGCAACATATACTTCTTCCTCAAGCTTACCATTGAGGAATGCACTTTTCACATCCATTTGATATAAAGTGATATTGTGATGGTTAGCATAGGCGAGTAATATGCGAATAGACTCAAGTCTAGCGACAGGTGCAAAAGTTTCATCAAGTCAATTCCTTCAACTGCGTGTAGCCTTGAGCTACTAGTGGTGCCTTATTCCTCACCACAAGACCATTTTCATCTTGCTTGTTGCGATAGATCCACTTTGTGCCAATGATATTATGCTTGCGAGGATCTGGACGTTTGACCAGGTTCGAGACGTTGTTGAGCTCGGCTGATGTAATTCTTCTTGCATGGCTGAATCCCTCCGGCTCGAAATGCTTCATCTACCTTAGTGGGCTCTGTGATAGAGACAAAAGCATAGTGCCCACAAAAGTTAGATAAATGTGAAGCTTTTGGCGAGTGAGAGGACTGGCGCTTTAATGTCATCATAGCGAGGATGAGCTAGTTGTCTTGAGGAATTTGATCATTTTCCTCGGCACCATTTTCTTGACATTATCTTGGTGCATCGACAGCGTTCTTGGCGTCTGAGGAATGAAT
>JAHIAM010010894.1:0-31764 GCA_021605205.1 Aegilops longissima
TTTATTTTTAGTTTTTTTGTTTTGCTTCTGTTTAGGAATAAATAATCCATCTAGCCTCTGTTTAGATGTGGTTTTATCTTTCAATTAGTGTTTGTGCCAAGTTAAACCTATTGGATCTTCTTGGATGATAGTTATTTGATCTTGCTGTAATTTCCACAAACTTTGCGCTCAGTGCCCGAATTGTTAAAAATCACCAGAACGTGATAAAATACTTATTCCAATTGCTGATGATCAATAAACAAATTGTCCAGGTCGTCTAATTTTGGTAGAATTTTTTGAGTTCCAGAAATTTCGTTAGTTACAGATTACTACAGACTGTTCTGCTTTTGACAGATTCTGTTTTCGTGTGTTGTTTGCTTATTTTGATGAATCTATGGCTAGTAAAATAGTTTATGATCCATAGAAGTTGGAATAAGTATGTTTAACACCAATATAAATAAAGAATAAGTTCATTACAGTACCTTAAAGTAGTCTTTTGTTTTCTTTCTCTAGGACTCACGAGATTTCTATTGAGTTTTGTGTTGTGAAGTTTTCAAGTTTTGGGTGAATTCTTTTGATGTATTATGGAACAAGGAGTGGCAGAGCCTAAGCTTGAGGATGCCCATGGCACCCCAAGATAATCCAAGGACACCAAAATTCAAAGCTTGGGGATGCCCGAAGGCATCCCTCTTTAATCACTTCCATCGGTAATTTACTTGGAGCTGTATTTTTATTCACCACATGATATGTGTTTTGCTTGGAAGCGTCTTGTATTATTTGTTTCTTTTCTTTTAGTTTACCACAATCATCCTTGCTGTACACACCTTTTGAAGAGCCATACATGAATTGGAATTTGATAGAATACTCTATGTGCTTCACTTATATCTTTTGAGCTTGATAGTTTTGCTCATAGTTCTTCATTATATCTTTTCGTGTGATAATTTTTGCTCTAGTGCTTCACTTATATTTTTAGAAACCGGTGGTGGATTTGTTTTAAAGAAACTTGATCTCTCATGCTTCACTTAGATTATTTTGAGAGTCGTTAATAGCATGGTAATTTGCTTAATGTTAATATACTTGGTATTCAAGATATGTGAAACTTTCTTTTGAGTGTGTTGAATACTAAGATAAGTTTGATGCTTGATAATTGTTTTGAGATATGAAGATAGTGATATTAGAGTCATGCTAGTTGAGTAGTTGTGAATTTAAAGAATACTTGTGTTGAAGTTTGTGATTCCCGTAGCATGCCGTATGGTGAACCGTTATGTGATGAACTTCGGAGCATGATTTATTTATTGATTATCTTCCTTATGAGTGGCGTTCGGGATGGCGATGGTCTTTTCCTACCAATCTATCCCCCTAGGGCATGCGATAATACTTTGCTTTGATAACTTCTAGTTTTTGCAATAAATATATGAGTTCTTTATGACTAATGTTGAGTCCATGGATTATCGCACTTTTCCCATCCTTCCACCATTGCTAGCCTCTCTAATACCGCACTTTTGCGGTACCATACAACCACCATATACCTTCCTCAAAACAGCCACCATACCTACCTATCATGGCATTTCCATAGCCATTCGAGATATATTGTCATGCAACTTTCCACCGTTCCATTTATTATGACACGCTCCATCATTGTCATATTGCTAGCATGATCATGTAGTTGACATCGTATTTGTGGCAAAGCCACCATTCATAATTCTTTCATACATGTCACTCATGTTTCATTGCATATCCCATACCCGGAGCATTCATATAGAGTCATATTTTGTTCTAAGTATTGAGTTGTAATTGTTGAGTTGTAAGAAAAATAAAAGTGTGATGATCATCATTATTAGAGCATTGTCCCAAGTGAGGAAAGGATGATGGAGACTATGATTCCCCACAAGTCGGGATGAGACTCGGACGAAAAATAAAAAAGAATAAAAAAAAAGAAAAGGCCAAATAATAAAAATAAAAAATGAGAGAAAAGAGAAGGACAATGTTACTATCCTTTTACCACACTTGTGCTTCAAAGTAGTAGCACCTTGATCTTCATGATAGAGAGTCTCTCATTTGTCACTTTCATATACTAGTGGGAATTTTCATTATAGAACTTGGCTTGTATATTCAATGATGGGCTTCCTCAAATGCCCTAGGTCTTCGTGAGCAAAGGTTGGATGCACACCTTAGTTTCTTTGTTGAGCTTTCATATACTTATAGCTCTAGTGCATCCGTTTGCATGGCAATCCCTACTCACTCACATTGATATCTATTGATGGGCATCTCCATAGCCGTTGATATGCCTAGTTGATGTGAGACTATCTTCCCTCTTTTTCTTCTCCAACCACCATTCTATTCCACATATAGTGCTATATCCATGGCTCAAGCTCATGTATTGCGTGAAGATTGAAATTATTTTGAAAATGTTAAAGTATGAAACAATTGCTTGGCTTGTCATCGGGGTTGTGCATGATTTAAATATTTTGTGTGGGAAGAGATGGAGCATAGCCAGACTATATGATTTTGTAGGGATAACTTTCTTTGGCCATGTTATTTTGAGAAGACATAATTGCTTAGTTAGTATGCTTGAAGTATTATTATTTTTATGTCAATATGAACTTTTGTCTTGAATCTTTGGATCTGAATATTCATATCACAATTAAGAAGATTTACATTGAAATTATGGCAAAGTATCCTCATCAAAATTCTCTTTTATCATTTACCTACTAGAATGACGAGAATTAAGCTTGGGGATGCGATCGTCTCGCGTATCTATAATTTTGATTGCTCCATGCTACTTTATCTACTGTTTTGGACTATAATGGGCTTTATTTTCCACTTTTATATTATTTTTGGGACTAACCTATTAGGAGGTAGCCGAATTGCTATTTTTGCCTTTTTGGTGTTTGAGAAACAGAATATCAAGCAGTCAAGCGGAATGAAACCGGAAGCGTGATTTTCTCACGAGCGTGATCCGAGACTTGGACCCTACTCAAGGCGAAAAGCAGTCACGAGGTGAAGGCCTAAAGGCGCGCCCTGCTCGTGGGCCTGTCGCTCCACGGCGTACTCCTCCCTCTAAATATACCTCACATTCCCCAAGCGATCAGAGCGGGCCAAAACCTAATTCCACAGCGCAACTTCCTGTATCCGAGATCCCATCTTGGGGCATGTTAGGAGCTCCGCGGAGGGCATCCACCACGGAGGGCTTCTACACCAACACCATAGCCTCTCCGAGGAAGTGTGGTAGTTTACTTCAGACCTTGGTCCATAGCTAGTAGCTAGATGGCTTCTTCTCTTTTTGGATCTCAATACAATGGTCTCCCCCTCTCTGTGGAGATCTATTCGATGTAATCTTCTTTTTTGTGTGTTTGTTGAGATCGATGAATTGTGGGTTTATGATCCAGCTTATCTATGAACAATATTTGAATCTTCTCTGAATTCTTTTGTGTATGATTGAGTTATCTTTGCAAGTCTCTTCAAATTATCCGTTTGGTTTGGCCAACTAGATTGGTAGTTCTTGCAATGGGAGAAGTGCATGGCTTTGGGTTCAATCTTGCGGTGTCCTTACCCGATGAGAAAGGGTTGCAAAACGTATTGTATTGTTGCCATCGAGGATAACAAGATGGGGTATTTATCATATTGCATGAATTTATTCCTCTACATCATGTCATCTTGCTTAAGGCATTACTCTATTTTAACTTAATACTCTAGATGCATCTTTGGATAGCGGTCGATGAGTGGCGTAATAGTAGTAGATGCAGGATCGTTTGGTCTACTTGTCTCGGGCGTGATGCCTATATACATGATCATACCTAGATATACTCATAACTATGCTCAATTATATCAATTGCTCATGAATTTGTTCACCCACGTAGAATACTTATGCTCTTGAGAGAAGCCACTAGTGAAACCTATGGCCCCGGGTCTATTCTCATCATATCAATCTCCCTCACTTTTATACTTGATTTGTTTTACTTTGCTTCTTACTTTTACTTTGCATCTTTATACCAAAAATACCAAAAATATTATCTCATCATCTCGCTCTCGTAAATGGCCGTGAAGGATTGACAACCCCTAATCGCGTTGGTTGCGGTAGCTATCATTTTGTGCAGGTACGAGGGACTTGTCGTGGCCTCCTCTTGGATTGATACCTTGGTTCTCAAAAGCTGAGAAATACTTACGCTCTTGTCTTGCATCATCCTCTCTCTTGAGAAAACCAGCATAAGCTCAAGGCGTAGCAGCGGACCACGCTGCAACAAATAGTGATGGGAAGGATACCATGGGCGTCTATGCCTCATGAGGCGATGGCAGGGGATGATGATGTGGTGTGAGAACCGAAAAGAAGAAGCCCACACCAACAATTAGGGAACTTGACAACTGGACAACACCGTCCCAATGATGCCTAATTTGGAACTGCAGGGGCTTAGGAGCGCGAGGCAGTTAAACTCTTAATGTTGTGAAACAAGAAGGGCCCATGTTGGTCTTTGCTATGGAGGCGAAGATCAATAGGATACGTGTTGAAAATTTGAAGCGGACCTTGGGGTTTCTTTGGCTGTTTCGATGGACAGCGATGGGCTCGATGGGGGCATCGGTCTCTATTGGTCCAAAGATGTTTATGTCGAGCTGAAGAACTACGGATTGGCCCACATTGATGTTGTGGTGCGTGATGCCCTTGATAACTACGCTACTTGGAGATTGCTTCTATGGAGTGCCAAGAGCTGAAAATAGACATCACGTTGGTGGTTCCTCCATACCCTACATGATACCACATTCGGCGTGGTTATGTATGGGTGATTTTAAGAAACCCTTTATGGGGCGAACATTTTAGTCGTGCAACTGCGGCCGGACTGGCAAATGAGAGCTTTTTGATGCTACTGACATTGTGCTCTCGGGATCTTGGCTGGTTGGGAGTTCCGTACACTTGGGACAACCGGCAATTTGAAGATGCTAATGTTAAAGCCCGGCTGGATCGGGACTTTGCCAAGGAATTCAGATAGAGGTTTGAACACACACGTGTCGCCATGTGTGCTCGATAGAATCGGACAAGCTGCCGTGTTGGTCGATCTCGACAACAAACTACAACAACAATTCACATATATAAACCCTTCGCTCTGAGAATGTATGGCAGTCCCATAGTGACTATGAGCAGCTGGTTTTACGACACTTGGCGTGAACAAGCTCGTCAGCCAGGTTTATATGGTGTAATGGACTCTCTTGAAGCCCTACAGTAAACTAGCACCATGGGTGTCCGTGAGTTTGGGTGCTTGAGCATAAATGTCGAGCAACTCAAAGAAGCGATAGACTACATTGCCAATCGTGGGGCGTGGCCCATCGATGAGAGAAGGTTACCATGTCAAAGCTCGAGGCGCTTCGACTAGAGGAGATATGGTTGAAACAACGCTCTCGTGTCCCCGGCTGCGTGAAGGGGATCGAACCGGCTTATTTTCAGGCGCAAGCAAAACAGCGAAAACACATCAACAAGATCGCGAATCTGCGGCGATCGGATGGCTCGATTGCGCCTCGGGAGATGAAGAAAGGAAATTCTTGCTTTCTACCAAGCACTATATACATCCCAAGGTTTTAGCAATAGTGATGATTTGTTATCACATGTACCCAACCGGGTTACACGGCTATGAATGACTTACTCTAAACCGTATGAAGCCTCGAGATAACCTTGCTCTTTTCCAAATGGCCGTCAAAAGGCGCCAGAATAAACAGTTCACAGCGAGGTTTTATCAGCGCCATTGGAACCTATTGAAACATGATATAATTCGTGGTGCTTGATTTTTTGAATGGTGGTGAGCTACCATAGACTAAGCGATACTTCCATTACGTTAATTCCAATCGTCATCCACAAAGTATTTCACAATATCATTGCATTATGCCCGTCATTTACAAAAATGCTATCAGCGATCAACAATCGTGAGGCCATGTATGGGCGAGATTGTCAATGAAAGAACAAAGTGCCTTCGTCTCGAATCGTTTGATCACGGACAATGTCTTTGGTGGCATCTGAAAGTGTTCATCGATGAAGAGGCGGAAGAAAGGCGAAACTACTCATAAGCCATCAAGCTGGACATGATGAAGCGTCACGATCGCATCAGTGACATTTTCTTGAGGCCATGCTCTTGAGACTTGGTTTTGCGGCAACTGGTAAGACTAATTATGAAATGTGTTACCTCGATTCGATTCTCTTATTCGAGTTAACGGGAGTTGATGCCTTACTTTACCCCTCTAGAGGCCTTGGCAGGGCTGTCCCATATCACCATATCTATTCATGTTAAGAATTCTCTTTCTTCTGCTGAAGTACTACGGGAACTATATTGATGTGGTATTGAGTAAGCTTGAGCGCCCGTGGGTGAGTCACTTGCTGTTCGCGATGATAGTCGATCTTCATCACGGCGGGTACAAAGAGTGTATCTCGACTAAATGAGATCCTCGGGATTTATGGAAGGCTTCCGGCCAATGTGTCCATGAGCAAAAAGTTCTATTTACTTCAGTCCCAATACGCCGACAACTCTCAAAGAAATCTTAAACAGATCCTAAATGTTCACTCAAAAGCTTTTTGGAAAGATATCTTGGCCTACCTTTGCTGTTGGAAGAATCACTGCATACGTTCGACCACATAGTAGGCAGGGCAAGGGAAAAGATGCAGGGCTGGTCAAAAGATTGTTTGCTTGTGCGGTAGAGATACTTTGATCAAATCCATCGCTCGAGAATACCAACTTTGATATGACCTGTTTTCTTCTTACAAAAGGTGTGCAAGAATTTGAGATCAGTATGGCAAAATATTGGTGGGGAGTTACTTGATCGGCGTCCCTTGCCTTTGATGATAGCGTGGGACAAACTTGCTACACCTAAAGTTAAGGGAGGATGGGCCTGCGACCTTGACAGTTCATTTGGCCTGCCATGTGAAACACAGTTGGAGGTTCATGGCGAATCGGAGGCCACAGTACTAGAGTGATGAAGGGAGATACCGGACTCAGATTTCATAAGCCACCACCCCAAAATCAGCATCAGCCACTGGCGAGCCATCGTTGCGGGAGAAGCTCCCAAGGTTGGTCTCATCAAGCGGATCGGTGATGGGCGTCCACTTGATCTGGAGCGATCGATGGATCCCATTGGTGTCATCATGACAACATTAGGGCCTCCCAATACCCGATTCTCACGTGGGGAACCCATTGATCATGAGAATGGAACACGGAAGCGTGATCTCATTGCTCGACTTTCATCGCGCGGATCTTTGAGCAGTCTGAATATTCCTCTCGAGACAAAGGCGGTGCAGACTACTAGCATGGGCACCACGAAGATCGGCATCTACTCTGTTAAAGCGGCATATTGAGCTCTAGTGAGTCAAAAGAAGCGTTTAGCTCTAGAAGAAGAGCAGATAAGCGGAACCATCAGCGAGCGAACAACGGATGTGGAATGCTCTTTGGGCGAAATTGGTCCCTAAAGTTAGGGTTTTTGGTGGAGAGTGGTCCGTGGGATAATCCCGGATGAGTGCGCTCAAACACCGACATCAAAAGAAACCGGTATATGTAAGCTGTGCCTTGCAATGGGCGAGACCTCATGCATGCACTAATCCATTGTTCTCATGCAAGGCGATTACGGGAGGCGAGGCTACTCTTTGAAATCAGACTTCCACCACCCCAATTCATGGACAAGAGAAATATTGTGTGATCGGCGGTTTCGACAAAGACCCACGATCATTACGGTTATGTGGGCGATTTGGATGTCCCTAGCGAGCCTTGCATGATCAGGAGATCATTGATCCTGGCTCGGTTAGAAGAATTGAGAAGATCTTGCGTTCTTGGATATACCGATAGTTTTCATACCTATGTCGGGCCATGGCTGCGACCTCAAGAAAACTACGTCAAGATCAACCGATGCAGCGATCCATCGAGACATGACACTGCGAGGCATTTGGAGGCCTAGCCGTTCTTCCTCGGCTTTCACAGGTGCATGGTGCAAACCCGGCTAGGGTCCAGATCCGTTCATTGCTGGTGCTCTCCATCAGAGAGGTACCATCTTCGCCCGCTCATGACTGGCGCATGCAAGCTGGAATCCAGCTGTCTAGAGGCGGTTGACCTCTGGAACTACGGCTGCACGATCACTTGGTGTAGCACCCATTCTAGCTGAAGTTAGAGAGCTTTCGATAGTTTTTTCATTCAGTATTACCCATGTAACTTCGGTCCTTCGCGGTCCTGCACATTTGTGTACTAAGCGTGCACAGCACCTTTGAATGGGGCTGAAGCTGGCTGGACTCCTCCTAGCTTCTGGTCGGTAGCCATTGTTGTCCAGCGAATACTTCATTTAAATAAAGCTCTGTAAGTTCCCGGAAAAAAAATCTGAAACGAGGAATGCGCAATAAATCGAGCTGAGGGTGGGTGAGCGCCCGCCATGAAACAAAAGGCGGAGGAGCTCCGGCACAGTTCACGGCATCGGCTGGCCTGCCTTCATCAAGCCCGTGACCCACATTGCGCCGTGAAGTGGCGTGATGGTATTATAGCGAGAAAAATTGCCTTTGGATCGGATGTGGTTCTTGGAGCGGATTGGATGTTGATTGATTGAGTTATATGCATTGTGTTGTGACTTGTGACGGACAATTCGAAGCACTTCGCCAGTATCTCCGGCACTGGCGAGTCGTCTTGGTGGACGAGGAGGATGGCGAGTTCCACATGATGTACAATGCGGACACCACTTCCTCGGGAAGGGGTGGAGGTTCGCCGCCCGCCATGACCTGCGTAACGGCGTTGCTTGATTTTCTCATGAGGACAAAGTTCAAGGTGAGATTTAGCATCTTCACCGTTCCATGGATAAATCGATCTGCTTTTACTATCGGGAACTCCACATTCGATGCGAGGGCATATATATAACTTCTTCCGGATGTGGTGGTACTTGCTCCTACGACAGGAAAAACCCTGTTATGGCTGCATAATAATCAAACTAGACCAAGTCATTTTGGCATGTCCTAAATTTAAATTATAAAGCATGAAAGATAAAAGTTAGGCCTGTTTGGAATGCCAATTACTGCAGGTTTGCGAGGAAGCGATACAATTTCTCAATATCGATGCAGATGCCTTCATTTAATGGAAGGGGTTCTTTTAAGAGCCTGATCATGGGGAGGTCAGTTTATCTTACTGCTAAGTGCATATTATGTGACTTATTCTATATAAGCGATGCGGTCTACATAATTAGAGCAAATTCGGTTATGGAAATGACAAAACTTGACGATGAGGGCGAGCACTAATGAAGCGTGTTGCAATTACGATACAATAGTGATCTTGGTAGGTACATTGTTCTTATACGATTGTTTGCCTAGTAGTTACAGAATACCTGAATTAAATATTTCTTCATTGTTTGACGAGGCGATTTCATAATTGGCCAAGCTCAGTTTGTGGATAAAAATTACAAACCCTTTCGCTTCGAGTTAATTATGACCAAACATAAGCATGTTACCTTTGAGTTGGATGTTTCAGGAAAGCGCGCGGTCGTTTCTCCCATTTCCCTATTTATGAGGATATACGGTGTAAACTGGCGAAAGTATAACGGCGGTTTGTGATTTACTTGAGAGGTTGAAATTGACGATTCATGGCGACCCGTTTGGACTGACGGTTTCTGATGCATTGGTAATCCGGCGGGGTCGAAGCGACAAGACCCGATGGCCTTGAGCGGTTCATGAAAACCGATTCATACTATGGTGGGCGGTTTACAAGGAAAAGCGTGAGGAATATTTGTCTTACAAGGAGTTAAGACCTGGACTTGTATCTGGTTTGTATTAGAGATAGACTAGTCCTAATCCTAATAGGACTCCACATGTAACCGCCCCTTCAACATATATAAGGAGGTAGGGCTTCAAAGAGGAGAAGAAGAAACAATCTATAGGGCTAGACACAAAGGCGGTTTACGGCGACTCACTCGTGATGATAATGAGACCTAGCCTCAAACAACATGTAGGGTTGTTACGGATGATGTTCCGGGGCCGAAGCTGTCTAAACCCTTTTCTTGTGTTGTGTCTCTCGATTCCGCTCAACCCCTCAACCTACCACATAGATCGTTGGCCTCATGACTAAGTCATGACACTAAGTACATCTGCCGTGACAAAACCACGACGGTTAGGCGCCACCGTGGGGCCAGCCTTGATGGTGTTGAGTTCTTGGAGGATCTCCTTCAAGGATGGAGCTTCATAAAAAATTTGGATGAAGAAGAATCGTTCGGAAGGATTTACATTATTTAGAAGACCGCGGTCAGATTTGGTACCCATCCGAGATTCAAGAAAATTAAGGTGATGATATCTTTGTAGCCCGAGTTGCGATACAACTCGCCGAGATCGAAAGTTTGGTGGCAGAATCGGATTGTTACTGCATCCACAAACAGCGGTCAATCGGCGAGTTGTTGCTGTTCTCGAGAGAAGTCCTAGGCTATAAGTCTGGTGGAATCAGCGATGTTCGAGGCGCTTCAAGTCCAGCGGAGAAGTTCTACTTTGCTTTCCAAGACAGTTTGATCAAAACCGGCGCTCAGGAAGCCTCTATGACTGTTTGGACTACTACTACTACTCTACTACTATCTCCATGAGGAAAAAAAATCAGTTTTGGTTTCAGTCTTCCGTTGTTATGTGCACACCTAGCCAACACAGCGGCATATATGGTCAAATTACAAAGAATCCGTCAAAGCTGCGTCCAAGATTGATTGGCACAAGGATCGAGGTCAACAAATTTCCACCGCCCGCCGTCTCAAAAGCGCTCTAGCCAAGGAGAGTATATTGCATCAATTTAATAAATTACTGCAGTACTTGTCAAACCACCTCCATCTTACCTGCATCGGGGCCTCCGTCTCCGCTGGCGGAGTCTTGCTACTACTGGCCGTGTGGCGCCTGCCGAGAGTCACTGAGTGGGAGGACAATCCAGACGACCCACAACAACTTGCCAGCCTACCTCCGCCTTGAGGTACACACTTGGTGGGAGGGCGGTCGGATTACTCCTGCGCTATTAAGAAGAACATAGGTTATCTCGGGCATTGCGTCACGGATCATCTGTCGTACCAATGCACGGTGATATCCATCGGTTTACTTTTTATCGGTAAATACTTGTTAATTTTTGTGAAAACAACCACGCCCTATAGTGTTGTTATACAGGTAAATTATTCATTACAAAAGTGGTGTTATACCGTGGATGCGTTCGGCTGTGCCGCATGGCTCCACAGACGCAGCGTCGTGGCGGTTTACATCGAACCGCGACCAACTCGCCCGTCCGCCCGGCTTACAATGATGCGGCGGTTCATCCGTTGTTCTGCGGATGACTCATCCGTGGTTGATTTTAGCTTCACCTGGCGGATAAATTCGGCCTAACATATCAGGTGACATCTATCTAAGTCTATTTTGACACATATTGTTTTTTGTCAAAGAACAATTACTGGACTATATTTTGATGTGCGGGACAACTATTCGTATAAACATGGTCTATACCATGGAGTGCGAACCTGTGGCAGCGTGCCTTTGGCGTTTGTCCGTGTCATACCACCGGTGAATGAGCGTAAGCAAATCGCCCGTCGCCGGTTTACATCAGCTTGCGGGGCCGCCTGCGTTAACTTCGCCGTCCGTGCGGTTCACGACACGGTGCCGATCTTCCCGTCTGCACCGGCTTACAATCACCGGCCGACTCATCTGTCAAACTGCCTCTAATGTTGCGTGTCGTCCTATCGACCATCTCTCCGGCCTAGTCTACATCAACATCTGGGCGCTTTTTATGCATGAGCTGATTATTGAGTATGAGCAAGTCACAGCTTGGTAGCCGGTTTTCTTTCAACAAATTGGAGCAAATTATTATATACTATTGACGCCGTGCGCCTGGATGGCTCAATGGGCGGCGCACAAGTTGCGCCACTACAGTTTGGTTAACTTCAAATCGCCGGTTGAAAGGAACCATTGGCGAGTTCTTGACACGGCTCATATGGGATCATTTATAACCGCTTGCGATCACCTCAACAACGTGGATTCATAGTGCTATCAACATTAATGATATACAAGTTATGCGGTTTATATCACGGTCAAATATGGAAGTCGAAGCCAACTCCTCGAGTCACCTCTGAGAGACTCGGGGGCTCGATGACATGGCTCGGCAAATCTTGCGATTTCAGCAAATTTAAAAATGCCATGAGGATGGAGGGAAAGATAATCCGGTCCGGAGGCTCTTGTTATATTGATGAAAATTTAAAACTGTCGAAAAATTTCCGCTTAGAAAATATATAGCAGTTACAAAATCCGGCTTAATGAAGAAGTTACGGGTCGAGAAAGGATTCGGTTTAAAATCCGGCTCAAGGAAATCGGTCTCAAGCTCTCAAATATCCGGTTTCTGATCCGGTTCAAGAAATCTGTTCTCCACAAAGCTGAAGCTCTCAAATCCGGTTTAAAATTTCGGTTCAAAATGAATTAATCTCGCGAGTTCAAGTTTAAGGTCGTCGAAAATTTCGGTTGAAAATGAAGATTCGGTTTAACATCGGTTCAAGGGTAGATGTCTCCCAGCTTTGAAGCTCTCGATATCGGTTCAAAATCCGGTTCAAGAAGAATTTATCTCTTGCAAAAGTTAAAGGTAGCAGAGGACCTTGCCATGATCTGTGGTTAAAACATGGGTATCTCGCCTTATTAGCTGTCGTATTATTGATCACATGGGGCTTACCTTATAAGCGGCGTCCGGTTTACCTTGATTCAGCTTATCAAAGCTTTCTGACATCACTTGAGGGCTTGGTATATCCGAACCATAGCTACACCTCTTGATCGTGCAATGCCACAAAATCACTTGGGGGCTTAGGTATCCGAACCATTGCTACACCTCTTAATCGGCGCAATGCCACAGCACATCGCAGGGGCTTGGTGAACCCGAACCATAGCTACACCTCTTGATCGGCGTAATGCCACAATGTCATTTAGGGGCGGTGCATTATCCGAACCATAGTCACACCTTTTGATCGGCTCAAAGCCTCGCCTACTAGCGGTTTTATTTGCCTTTGTTTGAGTTTTGTTCTCTTTTGATAAAAAAATGGTTTGCTTTTTAAACCGGCGTTAACAACTTGACCTCGACTTTCAACTACAAGTTGTCGATACATGATCAAGTTATAATCCGGAGACTATCAGCCGGTCTGGTTTGACTATGAGTCGCCCGTATTATATGGTTAAACCGGTGTTTATCACAACCCGATGCGGTTTTATCATAAACCCGGCGATATGAAAAGAGTTATCATTACTCAAGATTGGGGTTATCACTCTTACTACAAAAAGTTGGTAAACCAAAGATGTGATTCAATGTCACAGGTATGATATATTTCATATTTGATTATTCCTAAGTGCAGCCTTGGTTATAAACCCGGGTTATATGTTGGGCATTATGACCCGTCCGTGATAAACCGCCGGGACACTTTAAACTTGTTGTATCTGAAGCAGGTTGAATAAAGCATGATTATAAATCACGGTGTTTATTAACCCGGCCTGGCTTTTGACTATAAACCGATATGATGATAAATTATCCGGTGTTTATTAAACCGGCTGGCTTTAAGACAATAAGTCGCGATATGATGAGAATTATCCGGTGTTTGTTAAACCGGCGACTATTGACTATAAGTCGCGGTATATATATATTTGGATTAGCCATTGGAATCATGTAAACTTATAAATCATTAGGTTATATTATTCAAATAGCCAAACTTGGCTGAATTTTCATTATGATATTGAATGAATAAGGTTTTCATACGGATTATATTATCTTGAATAGCCAACATGGCTGGATTTTTTTATGGTTATTAATAACGGTATTATAGAGGTTTTAAAGTCACTTTAAGCGCAATGGATATTATTTTATCAAAGGATATGATTTATTCTACAATTGAAGGAATAGTCGAGAGTTGCGAACTTCGGCCCGACATTTGGGGCTACATTATTCAAATTAAGATTACATGCAAGTCTCATGTCCTTTGCAAGCATGCACCATGACTCTTGGGGCTAATGCAAAGTCATTTCATTGGCCTTATTGAAGACCCGACTCATCACATCATAATGAGCGGCCCTTGGGGCTACATCACTAATCAAATCCGCATGATTATATTTACAAAGTCCCTACACTGGTTGATTTTTTAAGCACCGAGCAATTACAAGTCCCGAGTTCTTGGAAGCATGACAACTCAGCACTTGGGGGCTACATAATATGGAGTATTCAGTTTTTTACTAGTAGTGGAATGAACAACATGGATTTCTTCAAAAGTGCCAATATTTATATCGAAGCAAGTATTAAACCATCACTTTGTTCTGCTCAAGACTTGGGGCTCTGGGTAATTGTTGGAAATATGCCTAGAGGCAATAATAAATTAGTTATTATTATATTTCCTTGTTCATGATAATCGTTTATTATCCATGCTATAATTGTATTGATAGGAAACTCAGGATACATGTGTGGGTACATAGACAACACCATGTCCCTAGTAAGCCTCTAGTTGACTAGCTCGTTGATCAATAGATGGTTCGGTTTCCTGACCATGGACATTGGATGTCGTTGATAAGGATCACATCATTAGGAGAATGATGTGATGGACGAACAATCTAAGCCTAGCACAAAGATCGTGTAGTTAGTATGCTAAAGCTTTTCTAATGTCAAGTATCATTTCCTTAGACCATGAGATTGTGCAACTCCCGGATACCGTAGGAATGCTTTGGGTGTACCAAGCGTCCTGGCGTGGCTGGGTGGCTATAAAGGTGCACTCGGGTATCTCCTAAAGTGTACATTGGGTTGTACGAATCGAGGCTGGGATTTGTCACTCCGTGTGGCGGAGAGGTATCTCTGGGCCCTCGGTGGGACATCATCATAATGTGCACAATGTGACCAAGGGTTTGATCACGGGATGATGTGTTCGGAGCGAGTAAAGACTTGCCGTAGCGAGATTGAACAAGGTATCGGGATCTGACAATCGAATCTCGGGCAAGTACAATACCGCTAGACAAAGGGATTGAATACGGGATTGATTGAATCCTCGACATCGTGGAACATGTAGGACCAACATGGGTATCGAGATCCGTTGTTGGTTATTGACGGGAAAACGTCTCGGTCATATGCGCATGGTTCCCGAACGTGAGTCTACATAAGGTTCGATGGCGCTAGGGTTATAGGAATAGATATACATGGTTGCCAAATGTTGTTGAGTCCGGATGAGATCCGGGCGTCACGAGGAGTTCCGTAATGGTCGGAGGTAAAGATTTATATATGGGAAGTCATGTTTTGGTCACGGAAAAATTTGGTGTTGATAATGTCTGGGACCACGGGGAGGTCGAGGGTCCTGAAGTGGGGCCACCGGCCAGAGGAGCTACATGGGCCAAGTGTGGGAGGGACCAGCCCGGTGGGCTGGTCCGCCCCCCTCCCAGGGCCCAAGGCACCTAGGGTTTGGGGAGGGTGCCCCACCTTGCAGGGGGCAAGTTTCCCCCCTCTCCCCTTGGCGCCACCCTAGATGGGTTTGGGGCTGCCGCACCCTTGGGGAGGGAACCCTGAGGCGCACCCCTCCCTCTCCCTATATATACTTGAGGTTTTGGGGCTGCCATACACAGAGTTTCCACCCTTCCTGGCGCAGCCCTCTCCCTCCTCAACACCTCCTCCTCCTCCGTGGTGCTTGGCGAAGCCTGCTTGGGAACCTCCATCATCACCACCATGCCGTCGTGCTGTTGGAGTTCTCCCTCAACTTCTCCTCTCCCTTGCTGGATCAAGAAGGAGAGCGTCCCAGGCGATGCGTGTGTTGAGCGTGGAGAGCGTTGTTCGGTGCTTAGATCGGAATCAACCTTGATGAGATATGCTCTTGATCACGACTCCTTCATCCAGCGTTCTTATAGCAGCTTCCGCTTAGCGATCTTCAAGGGTATGAAGATGCTCATCCTCCCTCTCTTGTTGCTAGAATCTCCATAGATTTATCTTGGTGATCGTGAAAATTTTGAATTTCTGCTACGTTCCCCTACGGTGGCATCATGAGCTAGGTCTATTCGTAGATTCTATGCGCAGTAGAACACAAGTTGTTGTGGGCGTTGATTTTGTTCAATATGCTTACTATTACTAGTACAATCTTGTTTGACGGTATTGTGGGATGAAGCGGCCGGACCGACCTTACGTACACTTCGTGAGGCAGGTTCCACCAAGCTGACATGCACTTGTTGCATAAGGTGGCTAGGTGCGGTCTCTCCACTTTAGTCGGATCGGATTCGATGAAAAGGTCCTTATGAAGGGTAAATAGCAATTGACATATCACGTTGTGGTTTTGCGTAGGTAATAGCGTTCTTGCTAGAAACCCATAGCAGCCCGTAAAACATGCAAACAACAATTAGGGGCGTTGAGGAGTCACGGACTAGGGGTGTCGGATAGCGAACTATCATATTTGGCGGACTCCTAGACTATGAAGATACAAGATTGAAGACTTGTCCCTTGTCGGATAGGACTTTCCTTGGCGTGGAAGGCAAGCTTGGCGTCGGATATGTAGATTTCCTACCATTGTAACCGACTCTGTGTAACCCTAACCCTATTCGATGTCTATATAAACCGAAGGTTTTTAGTCCGTGGGGCGAACAACAATCATACCATAGGCTAGCTTCTAGGGTTTAGCCTCTACGATCTTGTGGTAGATCTACTCTTGTACTACCCATATCATCAATACTAATCAAGCAGGGTAGGTATTACCTCCATCGAGAGGGCCGAACACAGGTAAAACATCGTGTCCCTTGTCTCTGTTACCATCCGCCTAGGCGCACGATTCGGGACCCCCTACCGAGATCCGCCCGGTTTTGACACCGACATTGGTGCTTTCATTGAGAGTTCCTACGTGCCGTCACCTATAGGCCGATGGCTCCTTCATCATCGACAGCAGCCAGTCCGGTGAGACTTTTCTCCCGGACAGATCTTCGTATTCGGCGACTTTGCTGCGGGCCAATTCGCTAGGCCATCTGGGCGGATCAGCTTCGCCTGGCCATCGAGGTCAGATTTGGAAAGCTTGAACCTCGGCCGATGTCGCGGAGACTTGATCTTGACGGACTCGAGCCACAACCGGCGTGCCGCCTTGTCTCGATGGAGTGCGATCTAGCTCGCGCGCGAGCGATTGCCACGGAGGCGCAGGCCCGCTCGACCCTTAATCCGGGCGGTTTACGCGATCGAGGCAGTTGGTTGGACACCACCTCGGGCGCTGAAATCTCTCTGGCGATTGAGCGAACACCATCCTGTCCTTTGCAAAGCTCGTGACCCAGTGCGGACTCCTTCCGGACTCGAACCTCCAGCGCCCCTGCCGGTCGAATCCATTGGCGCGATTATGGAGTTCATCGCCACGGACATCTTTCCTTTTCGCCCTTTGGTGATATCCTAAACTCATTAAAGTCTCTCTCTTTGTCAAGGAGCCTGGCGAACTATGGTCGGGAAGGTTGGGATACGTCTGACGCGAAGAAATTCGCGCCCACCACCACCCTTTGTAGCCTTTGTCGAAATGTTAATACTTGGTATTCAAGATATGTGAAACTTTCTTTTGAGTGTGAATACTAAGATAAGTTTGATGCTTGATATTGTTTTGAGATATGAAGATAGTGATATTAGAGTCATGCTAGTTGAGTAGTTGTGAATTTAAAGAATACTTGTGTTGAAGTTTGTGATTCCGTAGCATGCGTATGGTGAACGTTATGTGATGAACTCGGAGCATGATTTATTTATGATTATCTTCCTTATGAGTGGCGTTCGAGAATGGCGATGGTCTTTTCTACCAATCTATCCCCCTAGGGCATGCGCATAATACTTTGCTTTGATAACTTCTAGTTTTTTGCAATAAATATGAGTTCTTTATGACTAATGTTGAGTCCATGGATTATCACTTTCATCCTTCCACCATTGCTAGCCTCTATCTGGCACTTTTGCGGTACCATACAACCACCATATACCTTCCTCAAAACAGCCACCATACCTACCTATCATGGCATTTCCATAGCCATTCAGATATATTGTCATGCAACTTTCCACCGTTCCATTTATTATGACACGCTCCATCATTGTCATATTGCTAGCATGATCATGTAGACATCGTATTTGTGGCAAAGCCACCATTCATAATTCTTTCATACATGTCACTCATGTTTCATTGCATATCCCGATACACCGGAACATTCATATAGAGTCATATTTTGTTCTAAGTATTGAGTTGTAATTGTTGAGTTAAGAAAAATAAAAGTGTGATGATCATCATTATTAGAGCATTGTCCCAAGTGAGGAAAGGATGATGGAGACTATGATTCCCCACAAGTCGGGATGAGACTCGGACGAAAAATAAAAAAGAATAAAAAAAAAGAAAAGGCCAAATAATAAAAATAAAAAATGAGAGAAAAGAGAAGGACAATGTTACTATCCTTTTACCACACTTGTGCTTCAAAGTAGTAGCACCTTGATCTTCATGATAGAGAGTCTCTCATTTGTCACTTTCATATACTAGTGGGAATTTTCATTATAGAACTTGGCTTGTATATTCAATGATGGGCTTCCTCAAATGCCCTAGGTCTTCGTGAGCAAAGGTTGGATGCACACCTTAGTTTCTTTGTTGAGCTTTCATATACTTATAGCTCTAGTGCATCCGTTTGCATGGCAATCCCTACTCACTCACATTGATATCTATTGATGGGCATCTCCATAGCCGTTGATATGCCTAGTTGATGTGAGACTATCTTCCCTCTTTTTCTTCTCCAACCACCATTCTATTCCACATATAGTGCTATATCCATGGCTCAAGCTCATGTATTGCGTGAAGATTGAAATTATTTTGAAAATGTTAAAGTATGAAACAATTGCTTGGCTTGTCATCGGGGTTGTGCATGATTTAAATATTTTGTGTGGGAAGAGATGGAGCATAGCCAGACTATATGATTTTGTAGGGATAACTTTCTTTGGCCATGTTATTTTGAGAAGACATAATTGCTTAGTTAGTATGCTTGAAGTATTATTATTTTTATGTCAATATGAACTTTTGTCTTGAATCTTTGGATCTGAATATTCATATCACAATTAAGAAGATTTACATTGAAATTATGGCAAAGTATCCTCATCAAAATTCTCTTTTATCATTTACCTACTAGAATGACGAGAATTAAGCTTGGGGATGCGATCGTCTCGCGTATCTATAATTTTGATTGCTCCATGCTACTTTATCTACTGTTTTGGACTATAATGGGCTTTATTTTCCACTTTTATATTATTTTTGGGACTAACCTATTAGGAGGTAGCCGAATTGCTATTTTTGCCTTTTTGGTGTTTGAGAAACAGAATATCAAGCAGTCAAGCGGAATGAAACCGGAAGCGTGATTTTCTCACGAGCGTGATCCGAGACTTGGACCCTACTCAAGGCGAAAAGCAGTCACGAGGTGAAGGCCTAAAGGCGCGCCCTGCTCGTGGGCCTGTCGCTCCACGGCGTACTCCTCCCTCTAAATATACCTCACATTCCCCAAGCGATCAGAGCGGGCCAAAACCTAATTCCACAGCGCAACTTCCTGTATCCGAGATCCCATCTTGGGGCATGTTAGGAGCTCCGCGGAGGGCATCCACCACGGAGGGCTTCTACACCAACACCATAGCCTCTCCGAGGAAGTGTGGTAGTTTACTTCAGACCTTGGTCCATAGCTAGTAGCTAGATGGCTTCTTCTCTTTTTGGATCTCAATACAATGGTCTCCCCCTCTCTGTGGAGATCTATTCGATGTAATCTTCTTTTTTGTGTGTTTGTTGAGATCGATGAATTGTGGGTTTATGATCCAGCTTATCTATGAACAATATTTGAATCTTCTCTGAATTCTTTTGTGTATGATTGAGTTATCTTTGCAAGTCTCTTCAAATTATCCGTTTGGTTTGGCCAACTAGATTGGTAGTTCTTGCAATGGGAGAAGTGCATGGCTTTGGGTTCAATCTTGCGGTGTCCTTACCCGATGAGAAAGGGTTGCAAAACGTATTGTATTGTTGCCATCGAGGATAACAAGATGGGGTATTTATCATATTGCATGAATTTATTCCTCTACATCATGTCATCTTGCTTAAGGCATTACTCTATTTTAACTTAATACTCTAGATGCATCTTTGGATAGCGGTCGATGAGTGGCGTAATAGTAGTAGATGCAGGATCGTTTGGTCTACTTGTCTCGGGCGTGATGCCTATATACATGATCATACCTAGATATACTCATAACTATGCTCAATTATATCAATTGCTCATGAATTTGTTCACCCACGTAGAATACTTATGCTCTTGAGAGAAGCCACTAGTGAAACCTATGGCCCCGGGTCTATTCTCATCATATCAATCTCCCTCACTTTTATACTTGATTTGTTTTACTTTGCTTCTTACTTTTACTTTGCATCTTTATACCAAAAATACCAAAAATATTATCTCATCATCTCGCTCTCGTAAATGGCCGTGAAGGATTGACAACCCCTAATCGCGTTGGTTGCGGTAGCTATCATTTTGTGCAGGTACGAGGGACTTGTCGTGGCCTCCTCTTGGATTGATACCTTGGTTCTCAAAAGCTGAGAAATACTTACGCTCTTGTCTTGCATCATCCTCTCTCTTGAGAAAACCAGCATAAGCTCAAGGCGTAGCAGCGGACCACGCTGCAACAAATAGTGATGGGAAGGATACCATGGGCGTCTATGCCTCATGAGGCGATGGCAGGGGATGATGATGTGGTGTGAGAACCGAAAAGAAGAAGCCCACACCAACAATTAGGGAACTTGACAACTGGACAACACCGTCCCAATGATGCCTAATTTGGAACTGCAGGGGCTTAGGAGCGCGAGGCAGTTAAACTCTTAATGTTGTGAAACAAGAAGGGCCCATGTTGGTCTTTGCTATGGAGGCGAAGATCAATAGGATACGTGTTGAAAATTTGAAGCGGACCTTGGGGTTTCTTTGGCTGTTTCGATGGACAGCGATGGGCTCGATGGGGGCATCGGTCTCTATTGGTCCAAAGATGTTTATGTCGAGCTGAAGAACTACGGATTGGCCCACATTGATGTTGTGGTGCGTGATGCCCTTGATAACTACGCTACTTGGAGATTGCTTCTATGGAGTGCCAAGAGCTGAAAATAGACATCACGTTGGTGGTTCCTCCATACCCTACATGATACCACATTCGGCGTGGTTATGTATGGGTGATTTTAAGAAACCCTTTATGGGGCGAACATTTTAGTCGTGCAACTGCGGCCGGACTGGCAAATGAGAGCTTTTTGATGCTACTGACATTGTGCTCTCGGGATCTTGGCTGGTTGGGAGTTCCGTACACTTGGGACAACCGGCAATTTGAAGATGCTAATGTTAAAGCCCGGCTGGATCGGGACTTTGCCAAGGAATTCAGATAGAGGTTTGAACACACACGTGTCGCCATGTGTGCTCGATAGAATCGGACAAGCTGCCGTGTTGGTCGATCTCGACAACAAACTACAACAACAATTCACATATATAAACCCTTCGCTCTGAGAATGTATGGCAGTCCCATAGTGACTATGAGCAGCTGGTTTTACGACACTTGGCGTGAACAAGCTCGTCAGCCAGGTTTATATGGTGTAATGGACTCTCTTGAAGCCCTACAGTAAACTAGCACCATGGGTGTCCGTGAGTTTGGGTGCTTGAGCATAAATGTCGAGCAACTCAAAGAAGCGATAGACTACATTGCCAATCGTGGGGCGTGGCCCATCGATGAGAGAAGGTTACCATGTCAAAGCTCGAGGCGCTTCGACTAGAGGAGATATGGTTGAAACAACGCTCTCGTGTCCCCGGCTGCGTGAAGGGGATCGAACCGGCTTATTTTCAGGCGCAAGCAAAACAGCGAAAACACATCAACAAGATCGCGAATCTGCGGCGATCGGATGGCTCGATTGCGCCTCGGGAGATGAAGAAAGGAAATTCTTGCTTTCTACCAAGCACTATATACATCCCAAGGTTTTAGCAATAGTGATGATTTGTTATCACATGTACCCAACCGGGTTACACGGCTATGAATGACTTACTCTAAACCGTATGAAGCCTCGAGATAACCTTGCTCTTTTCCAAATGGCCGTCAAAAGGCGCCAGAATAAACAGTTCACAGCGAGGTTTTATCAGCGCCATTGGAACCTATTGAAACATGATATAATTCGTGGTGCTTGATTTTTTGAATGGTGGTGAGCTACCATAGACTAAGCGATACTTCCATTACGTTAATTCCAATCGTCATCCACAAAGTATTTCACAATATCATTGCATTATGCCCGTCATTTACAAAAATGCTATCAGCGATCAACAATCGTGAGGCCATGTATGGGCGAGATTGTCAATGAAAGAACAAAGTGCCTTCGTCTCGAATCGTTTGATCACGGACAATGTCTTTGGTGGCATCTGAAAGTGTTCATCGATGAAGAGGCGGAAGAAAGGCGAAACTACTCATAAGCCATCAAGCTGGACATGATGAAGCGTCACGATCGCATCAGTGACATTTTCTTGAGGCCATGCTCTTGAGACTTGGTTTTGCGGCAACTGGTAAGACTAATTATGAAATGTGTTACCTCGATTCGATTCTCTTATTCGAGTTAACGGGAGTTGATGCCTTACTTTACCCCTCTAGAGGCCTTGGCAGGGCTGTCCCATATCACCATATCTATTCATGTTAAGAATTCTCTTTCTTCTGCTGAAGTACTACGGGAACTATATTGATGTGGTATTGAGTAAGCTTGAGCGCCCGTGGGTGAGTCACTTGCTGTTCGCGATGATAGTCGATCTTCATCACGGCGGGTACAAAGAGTGTATCTCGACTAAATGAGATCCTCGGGATTTATGGAAGGCTTCCGGCCAATGTGTCCATGAGCAAAAAGTTCTATTTACTTCAGTCCCAATACGCCGACAACTCTCAAAGAAATCTTAAACAGATCCTAAATGTTCACTCAAAAGCTTTTTGGAAAGATATCTTGGCCTACCTTTGCTGTTGGAAGAATCACTGCATACGTTCGACCACATAGTAGGCAGGGCAAGGGAAAAGATGCAGGGCTGGTCAAAAGATTGTTTGCTTGTGCGGTAGAGATACTTTGATCAAATCCATCGCTCGAGAATACCAACTTTGATATGACCTGTTTTCTTCTTACAAAAGGTGTGCAAGAATTTGAGATCAGTATGGCAAAATATTGGTGGGGAGTTACTTGATCGGCGTCCCTTGCCTTTGATGATAGCGTGGGACAAACTTGCTACACCTAAAGTTAAGGGAGGATGGGCCTGCGACCTTGACAGTTCATTTGGCCTGCCATGTGAAACACAGTTGGAGGTTCATGGCGAATCGGAGGCCACAGTACTAGAGTGATGAAGGGAGATACCGGACTCAGATTTCATAAGCCACCACCCCAAAATCAGCATCAGCCACTGGCGAGCCATCGTTGCGGGAGAAGCTCCCAAGGTTGGTCTCATCAAGCGGATCGGTGATGGGCGTCCACTTGATCTGGAGCGATCGATGGATCCCATTGGTGTCATCATGACAACATTAGGGCCTCCCAATACCCGATTCTCACGTGGGGAACCCATTGATCATGAGAATGGAACACGGAAGCGTGATCTCATTGCTCGACTTTCATCGCGCGGATCTTTGAGCAGTCTGAATATTCCTCTCGAGACAAAGGCGGTGCAGACTACTAGCATGGGCACCACGAAGATCGGCATCTACTCTGTTAAAGCGGCATATTGAGCTCTAGTGAGTCAAAAGAAGCGTTTAGCTCTAGAAGAAGAGCAGATAAGCGGAACCATCAGCGAGCGAACAACGGATGTGGAATGCTCTTTGGGCGAAATTGGTCCCTAAAGTTAGGGTTTTTGGTGGAGAGTGGTCCGTGGGATAATCCCGGATGAGTGCGCTCAAACACCGACATCAAAAGAAACCGGTATATGTAAGCTGTGCCTTGCAATGGGCGAGACCTCATGCATGCACTAATCCATTGTTCTCATGCAAGGCGATTACGGGAGGCGAGGCTACTCTTTGAAATCAGACTTCCACCACCCCAATTCATGGACAAGAGAAATATTGTGTGATCGGCGGTTTCGACAAAGACCCACGATCATTACGGTTATGTGGGCGATTTGGATGTCCCTAGCGAGCCTTGCATGATCAGGAGATCATTGATCCTGGCTCGGTTAGAAGAATTGAGAAGATCTTGCGTTCTTGGATATACCGATAGTTTTCATACCTATGTCGGGCCATGGCTGCGACCTCAAGAAAACTACGTCAAGATCAACCGATGCAGCGATCCATCGAGACATGACACTGCGAGGCATTTGGAGGCCTAGCCGTTCTTCCTCGGCTTTCACAGGTGCATGGTGCAAACCCGGCTAGGGTCCAGATCCGTTCATTGCTGGTGCTCTCCATCAGAGAGGTACCATCTTCGCCCGCTCATGACTGGCGCATGCAAGCTGGAATCCAGCTGTCTAGAGGCGGTTGACCTCTGGAACTACGGCTGCACGATCACTTGGTGTAGCACCCATTCTAGCTGAAGTTAGAGAGCTTTCGATAGTTTTTTCATTCAGTATTACCCATGTAACTTCGGTCCTTCGCGGTCCTGCACATTTGTGTACTAAGCGTGCACAGCACCTTTGAATGGGGCTGAAGCTGGCTGGACTCCTCCTAGCTTCTGGTCGGTAGCCATTGTTGTCCAGCGAATACTTCATTTAAATAAAGCTCTGTAAGTTCCCGGAAAAAAAATCTGAAACGAGGAATGCGCAATAAATCGAGCTGAGGGTGGGTGAGCGCCCGCCATGAAACAAAAGGCGGAGGAGCTCCGGCACAGTTCACGGCATCGGCTGGCCTGCCTTCATCAAGCCCGTGACCCACATTGCGCCGTGAAGTGGCGTGATGGTATTATAGCGAGAAAAATTGCCTTTGGATCGGATGTGGTTCTTGGAGCGGATTGGATGTTGATTGATTGAGTTATATGCATTGTGTTGTGACTTGTGACGGACAATTCGAAGCACTTCGCCAGTATCTCCGGCACTGGCGAGTCGTCTTGGTGGACGAGGAGGATGGCGAGTTCCACATGATGTACAATGCGGACACCACTTCCTCGGGAAGGGGTGGAGGTTCGCCGCCCGCCATGACCTGCGTAACGGCGTTGCTTGATTTTCTCATGAGGACAAAGTTCAAGGTGAGATTTAGCATCTTCACCGTTCCATGGATAAATCGATCTGCTTTTACTATCGGGAACTCCACATTCGATGCGAGGGCATATATATAACTTCTTCCGGATGTGGTGGTACTTGCTCCTACGACA
Source organism: Aegilops longissima (assembly GCA_021605205.1). Classification (NCBI taxonomy): domain Eukaryota; kingdom Viridiplantae; phylum Streptophyta; class Magnoliopsida; order Poales; family Poaceae; genus Aegilops; species Aegilops longissima. The sequence continues at coordinate 25,261 of JAHIAM010010894.1, forward strand.
GGAAAAACCCTGTTATGGCTGCATAATAATCAAACTAGACCAAGTCATTTTGGCATGTCCTAAATTTAAATTATAAAGCATGAAAGATAAAAGTTAGGCCTGTTTGGAATGCCAATTACTGCAGGTTTGCGAGGAAGCGATACAATTTCTCAATATCGATGCAGATGCCTTCATTTAATGGAAGGGGTTCTTTTAAGAGCCTGATCATGGGGAGGTCAGTTTATCTTACTGCTAAGTGCATATTATGTGACTTATTCTATATAAGCGATGCGGTCTACATAATTAGAGCAAATTCGGTTATGGAAATGACAAAACTTGACGATGAGGGCGAGCACTAATGAAGCGTGTTGCAATTACGATACAATAGTGATCTTGGTAGGTACATTGTTCTTATACGATTGTTTGCCTAGTAGTTACAGAATACCTGAATTAAATATTTCTTCATTGTTTGACGAGGCGATTTCATAATTGGCCAAGCTCAGTTTGTGGATAAAAATTACAAACCCTTTCGCTTCGAGTTAATTATGACCAAACATAAGCATGTTACCTTTGAGTTGGATGTTTCAGGAAAGCGCGCGGTCGTTTCTCCCATTTCCCTATTTATGAGGATATACGGTGTAAACTGGCGAAAGTATAACGGCGGTTTGTGATTTACTTGAGAGGTTGAAATTGACGATTCATGGCGACCCGTTTGGACTGACGGTTTCTGATGCATTGGTAATCCGGCGGGGTCGAAGCGACAAGACCCGATGGCCTTGAGCGGTTCATGAAAACCGATTCATACTATGGTGGGCGGTTTACAAGGAAAAGCGTGAGGAATATTTGTCTTACAAGGAGTTAAGACCTGGACTTGTATCTGGTTTGTATTAGAGATAGACTAGTCCTAATCCTAATAGGACTCCACATGTAACCGCCCCTTCAACATATATAAGGAGGTAGGGCTTCAAAGAGGAGAAGAAGAAACAATCTATAGGGCTAGACACAAAGGCGGTTTACGGCGACTCACTCGTGATGATAATGAGACCTAGCCTCAAACAACATGTAGGGTTGTTACGGATGATGTTCCGGGGCCGAAGCTGTCTAAACCCTTTTCTTGTGTTGTGTCTCTCGATTCCGCTCAACCCCTCAACCTACCACATAGATCGTTGGCCTCATGACTAAGTCATGACACTAAGTACATCTGCCGTGACAAAACCACGACGGTTAGGCGCCACCGTGGGGCCAGCCTTGATGGTGTTGAGTTCTTGGAGGATCTCCTTCAAGGATGGAGCTTCATAAAAAATTTGGATGAAGAAGAATCGTTCGGAAGGATTTACATTATTTAGAAGACCGCGGTCAGATTTGGTACCCATCCGAGATTCAAGAAAATTAAGGTGATGATATCTTTGTAGCCCGAGTTGCGATACAACTCGCCGAGATCGAAAGTTTGGTGGCAGAATCGGATTGTTACTGCATCCACAAACAGCGGTCAATCGGCGAGTTGTTGCTGTTCTCGAGAGAAGTCCTAGGCTATAAGTCTGGTGGAATCAGCGATGTTCGAGGCGCTTCAAGTCCAGCGGAGAAGTTCTACTTTGCTTTCCAAGACAGTTTGATCAAAACCGGCGCTCAGGAAGCCTCTATGACTGTTTGGACTACTACTACTACTCTACTACTATCTCCATGAGGAAAAAAAATCAGTTTTGGTTTCAGTCTTCCGTTGTTATGTGCACACCTAGCCAACACAGCGGCATATATGGTCAAATTACAAAGAATCCGTCAAAGCTGCGTCCAAGATTGATTGGCACAAGGATCGAGGTCAACAAATTTCCACCGCCCGCCGTCTCAAAAGCGCTCTAGCCAAGGAGAGTATATTGCATCAATTTAATAAATTACTGCAGTACTTGTCAAACCACCTCCATCTTACCTGCATCGGGGCCTCCGTCTCCGCTGGCGGAGTCTTGCTACTACTGGCCGTGTGGCGCCTGCCGAGAGTCACTGAGTGGGAGGACAATCCAGACGACCCACAACAACTTGCCAGCCTACCTCCGCCTTGAGGTACACACTTGGTGGGAGGGCGGTCGGATTACTCCTGCGCTATTAAGAAGAACATAGGTTATCTCGGGCATTGCGTCACGGATCATCTGTCGTACCAATGCACGGTGATATCCATCGGTTTACTTTTTATCGGTAAATACTTGTTAATTTTTGTGAAAACAACCACGCCCTATAGTGTTGTTATACAGGTAAATTATTCATTACAAAAGTGGTGTTATACCGTGGATGCGTTCGGCTGTGCCGCATGGCTCCACAGACGCAGCGTCGTGGCGGTTTACATCGAACCGCGACCAACTCGCCCGTCCGCCCGGCTTACAATGATGCGGCGGTTCATCCGTTGTTCTGCGGATGACTCATCCGTGGTTGATTTTAGCTTCACCTGGCGGATAAATTCGGCCTAACATATCAGGTGACATCTATCTAAGTCTATTTTGACACATATTGTTTTTTGTCAAAGAACAATTACTGGACTATATTTTGATGTGCGGGACAACTATTCGTATAAACATGGTCTATACCATGGAGTGCGAACCTGTGGCAGCGTGCCTTTGGCGTTTGTCCGTGTCATACCACCGGTGAATGAGCGTAAGCAAATCGCCCGTCGCCGGTTTACATCAGCTTGCGGGGCCGCCTGCGTTAACTTCGCCGTCCGTGCGGTTCACGACACGGTGCCGATCTTCCCGTCTGCACCGGCTTACAATCACCGGCCGACTCATCTGTCAAACTGCCTCTAATGTTGCGTGTCGTCCTATCGACCATCTCTCCGGCCTAGTCTACATCAACATCTGGGCGCTTTTTATGCATGAGCTGATTATTGAGTATGAGCAAGTCACAGCTTGGTAGCCGGTTTTCTTTCAACAAATTGGAGCAAATTATTATATACTATTGACGCCGTGCGCCTGGATGGCTCAATGGGCGGCGCACAAGTTGCGCCACTACAGTTTGGTTAACTTCAAATCGCCGGTTGAAAGGAACCATTGGCGAGTTCTTGACACGGCTCATATGGGATCATTTATAACCGCTTGCGATCACCTCAACAACGTGGATTCATAGTGCTATCAACATTAATGATATACAAGTTATGCGGTTTATATCACGGTCAAATATGGAAGTCGAAGCCAACTCCTCGAGTCACCTCTGAGAGACTCGGGGGCTCGATGACATGGCTCGGCAAATCTTGCGATTTCAGCAAATTTAAAAATGCCATGAGGATGGAGGGAAAGATAATCCGGTCCGGAGGCTCTTGTTATATTGATGAAAATTTAAAACTGTCGAAAAATTTCCGCTTAGAAAATATATAGCAGTTACAAAATCCGGCTTAATGAAGAAGTTACGGGTCGAGAAAGGATTCGGTTTAAAATCCGGCTCAAGGAAATCGGTCTCAAGCTCTCAAATATCCGGTTTCTGATCCGGTTCAAGAAATCTGTTCTCCACAAAGCTGAAGCTCTCAAATCCGGTTTAAAATTTCGGTTCAAAATGAATTAATCTCGCGAGTTCAAGTTTAAGGTCGTCGAAAATTTCGGTTGAAAATGAAGATTCGGTTTAACATCGGTTCAAGGGTAGATGTCTCCCAGCTTTGAAGCTCTCGATATCGGTTCAAAATCCGGTTCAAGAAGAATTTATCTCTTGCAAAAGTTAAAGGTAGCAGAGGACCTTGCCATGATCTGTGGTTAAAACATGGGTATCTCGCCTTATTAGCTGTCGTATTATTGATCACATGGGGCTTACCTTATAAGCGGCGTCCGGTTTACCTTGATTCAGCTTATCAAAGCTTTCTGACATCACTTGAGGGCTTGGTATATCCGAACCATAGCTACACCTCTTGATCGTGCAATGCCACAAAATCACTTGGGGGCTTAGGTATCCGAACCATTGCTACACCTCTTAATCGGCGCAATGCCACAGCACATCGCAGGGGCTTGGTGAACCCGAACCATAGCTACACCTCTTGATCGGCGTAATGCCACAATGTCATTTAGGGGCGGTGCATTATCCGAACCATAGTCACACCTTTTGATCGGCTCAAAGCCTCGCCTACTAGCGGTTTTATTTGCCTTTGTTTGAGTTTTGTTCTCTTTTGATAAAAAAATGGTTTGCTTTTTAAACCGGCGTTAACAACTTGACCTCGACTTTCAACTACAAGTTGTCGATACATGATCAAGTTATAATCCGGAGACTATCAGCCGGTCTGGTTTGACTATGAGTCGCCCGTATTATATGGTTAAACCGGTGTTTATCACAACCCGATGCGGTTTTATCATAAACCCGGCGATATGAAAAGAGTTATCATTACTCAAGATTGGGGTTATCACTCTTACTACAAAAAGTTGGTAAACCAAAGATGTGATTCAATGTCACAGGTATGATATATTTCATATTTGATTATTCCTAAGTGCAGCCTTGGTTATAAACCCGGGTTATATGTTGGGCATTATGACCCGTCCTTGTGCCCAAGATTTGCGGGAAATAGGACACAGGGAGGAACACAAGGATGGATGCCCTCATTGTGAGGAGAAACACCCGGTGAGGAATGCCCAACTAGTCGGTGACTTGTTTCTTGTGTGGGAACCACCCACTACCCGACTCGGTGTCACTTTTACCCCATGGTGCAACAAACTATTGGAGAAGAAGAAGAAATGAAAGAAGCCCTCGAGAAGTTATGAAAGAACCTGTGATGAAGGAATGTGTTGAAGACCACGATGGAGAAGGCCTCAACAGATTTTACTCAATGCCTACTATTCATGTGGAAAGGACATTTTTCCGTTTGCACCAAGGAAAGAAAAAGTATGCAGGATACTTCCGCGGAACAATAGAGTTTGATCCACGGGAATAGAAGGTTTGATCGAACAAAGAAACCGGAAGAGAAAACAAAGACACCCCAGAACAACACAATTTCTGCAAAGAGGGACAAGAGTCATATTACTTTTTGAATGCAAGGGCGTCGGGATTATGCCAATCATTGTCTTGAAAGGAAGCAAGGAACTCAAGGGAGCACCATCTCCAAAGCCCAAAGACTTATCGAAAGTTATGTGTTTTCATTGCAAGGAAGCAGGACATTATGCTACTAAATGTTCCTACAAGAAGGAAGCTGGAGTTGAGTAGTTGGAATTTTGATATGGATAATAAGAGTGGTAGAAACCATTTTTTTCATGAGTACAATAAGTTGAGTTATGTAATGGGTGCTCGAGTTTGTAATGGATTCATGAAATCAATAAAGTTAAGGTGACATGTTTTCATATGTTTAATTGTAGGAGTTGTTACTCTGTGAACAAAGATTTTGACCATTTTAGGATATGAAAATATGGTCTATGGATAATTGTGAATTTCATTTTAGGGTGGTAGTACCCTGTGAAGAAGACTAGACTAATGGATAAGAAAATATATATTCCACGGACTGTAGTTGAAGGAAAAAAAGTTGGAGTTTTGCTTTTGATATGATGGTATGAAGAAAGCAGTACTCTTGGATTTAAAGGATGTGTAATATGGAACAAAGAGTTACCCCAAGGATGAGTTAAAGCTGCACTAGTGTTGAAGTGGGCCATAACCCACAGGCCCAAAATTAATAAGGATCAAGTACCCTTGGAAAGAAATTTTGGGAATAGACTACGATTTGATCAACGGCGATTCTATAGGAGTTTCATAAAACACGGAGTTGTTAAGAGCGATAGATGTTTGTTTGGCTGCGGAATCAATGGATTTTCGAACTTGGTTTCGACAAGAGAAATTCTGCAATGCTTGTGAGGATGACCGAGTGTTAGAATGTGAGATTAAGCTAAACCATGTACAAGGTAATGATTTGGGTGCGGGATGGATTGATCACCATACCGACTTACTCTTTTATTAACTTTGCTATATGGGATGGTAAAATCTGAGTGACTTACCTATAGTAGAAGCGACGATCAAAACCTTGTTTAAACCTTAGAAAGGTATAGGTATTTTTCCCTTGTACGGCGGTTGTTTGAACCGTAGTTATCAGGTGAGTTCAACCAGACCCGTTTTCGAGGAAAACCATAAATGTTGACCACCATGAGATACCGATATTTGTTTAGAATTGGCGCGGACCCGTCACTATGAAGACCAGTCTCGGAATAACCTTACCAAGAGTAAAGACAAAAGAATTGAGGAAAAGGTTATCCACTCGGAAGAGCCCGAGAAGAATTATCCTTAATATCGGAAGACCGACCTTTGCCCAGCAATAAGGATGGAGTATCTAAGTTTTGATGGAACCGTAACAATGCTTCTAAGGGTGGTAGCACCCAGACCCGGAGGCGATCGATGGATTTTGAAGACCCCAAACCTAACCCATTTCTTTCTAGCCTCTCCGAATCTAGGGCGAGATTCATTTTAAAGGTGGTGATTTGTAACATCCCAAAATTCTAAATTTTGGAATGTTATAATAAATAATAGTTTTGATTGATTGATTGTTTGTTGTGTGATTTATGTGTGAAATTGGTGAAATTTGAAACTTTT
>JAHIAM010010902.1:0-20517 GCA_021605205.1 Aegilops longissima
CTCATCCGCCAGCGATGTCGCCATGGCGGCCATTCCAGGTGCAGCGTGTCGAAGAGGCTGTGCAGCCCGTGAGGAGCAGCGATAAGCGGCGGACAAGCTTACCATCGTGGTGGCGGTGGTGCGCCCAGCGGTCCCTGTTGCCCTTGTTTGGGTGATAAGGGCCGGGCATTTGTTGATCTTGTCCCTTGCCGTCGAGTTAGGTATAATGCACTATACCTTTGTACAAGTCGGTGTACCAACTCACATTTTTCCATTTGTACCCTCATCTACGTTGCCACATGGTGACCCTTGAGCCTATAAAGGAGGCCCATGTGCAGCGTAGAAAGGATTCAACTCGTTCGGTTCATTCGACTCATTGAACCACCACTCTCGAGCTAGGTTTTGTAGCTCTCATTGCTCCCTAGCAAGAACACAATACAATCAACCAAGCGGCAGTAGGAGTATTATCTCTCAGGAGAGCTCCGAAGCTGGGTAAACTGCTCGTGTGTGCATCTCCTCGATCTGCTCTTGTGCAATCTCGCCCCCTCCGAACCAAAAGGACTCGTTCCGCCCTAGTCCCATAGGTGTTAAGTGGGTCACGATCAACCTCCCGACATCTTTGTCGCGCCGAGTAGCCAGGCGTCGAGGCTGTGTGAACCTGATCCGGCGTTCACGACCAACTTCTTCATCATCTTCATCAACATGCCACGAAGAAGAAGGCTTGGCGGCAGCAGACTCCGTCGCGTCAAACCCCCACCACGGGCTGGCCGAGTGGTGGGGAAAAGGCAAGCGTAGCGGAGGAACAGGCGTCGTCGAGAGCCCAGCAGCCGCCGAGTCAGGACAAAGCGGCGCAGACCTCGGCGTCCGGATCGTACCGTGTCCATCTCGGGGCGCAGCAGGGACCGACAGGCGTCATGGTGCTTTCGCATGGCGCCATCGCTTTCGTTGGATCAAAGCCAAGCTGGAGGATCCGAGGCCCTCGAGACCCGCATACTGCGCCAGACATCTTTGATGTAAGCGAAATCGATCGCTGGGCGGGATGCTGCTCCTTCTAACTGGTTGAAGTCGAGCACATCCGTTCCTCGCCATCGTCGCCATTGCCACCCACCACCCAAGAAGCCTTGGCGAGAGCTCAACTGCTTCTAGACTACCCTCCAGGGGCCGACAAAGGTCGGCGAATGGAGGCCACCATCGAAGTCTCATCGGCTTTGCCAGCAGCGTACTCCATGACCAACCAACTGCGTCCTTGCCGTGGCGGGCGACAAAGGCCCGAGCGGTGGCGGCAGAGACATGCGAAGTGCAACCACCATGCACTCTCCGTCCCGAAGGCCAAGATCGCCCGACTCGTCGGATCCACCTCGGCAATGACTCCACGCGTCGTCCGGATCCTGAGCTTCAGCCGTGATAAGCGCCAAGTTCTTCAGAAGCGGCAACAAGAAGGCCGCTCGAACCCGCATCGGCGCCCGAAGAAGCGCGGCGTCAATCCGACCAGATGCGCTGGGCCCACCATTGACGCCTAAGCGCCGAAGACAGGTGACTTGCCGTGCAGCGATAGGTTGCCCTGCGTTCACTCGTGAGCTGCGGCAAGTCTAGTGGCCCGACAAGAAAAACTTCAAGCCGGATGTGCGGAAGAAGTATGATGGCGGGGCGCATCCACCGGAGTTCCTCAGCATCTACACCATCGCGGTGCAAGCTGCGAGAAGTGCGAGACGACAAGATCTCGCCAACTACTTCCCGGCGGTACTCAAGCGAATGTCGAGATCTTGGCTCATGCACTTGCCAGACGATTCCATATCTTCTTGGGCAGATCTGTGCCATCGGTTTGTCGGCGCCTTCACGGTGACCACAAACCTCATGGCCAAAGTGATCTTCACTGCTTCGCCGGAAGGAAGGAAAGTCCCCTGCGCCAAGTTCATTGAGAGATTCAACCGTGTGCACTACAACATCCCGGATGTCCACCCTGCCCTTGATGATCAGCCTAGCGTTCATCGAGAACATGCGGAACCGCGGGATGAGGAGAGATGGCGATGTGCAAATCAAGGGCGTCGATGAGCTGTATGCCACAGCCGACAAGTGTGCGCGTCTTTGAAGAAGGAAGAAGACTCCCGGGAGAATGTTGAGCGGGATCGGCGGTGAGGGAGACCGCCCGGCAAAGAGAAATGGCGGAACAACAGAAGAAGAAAAGCAAGAGTGCTAGTTGTCGAGCGGTCCGGCAGCGGAGGTGGCATAAGAAGAAGGCCAAAGGTTGGTGGCTCCGGCAAGGGAGGTTGCCCAGTGACCACGACCGCCAAGGCTGTGGTGTGCCGCCGACAAGCGGACAGCTCAACAAGCGTATTACCAAGATTCACGCACCAAGGGCCATGACCTCCGAGCTGCAAGAAAGTTGAGCAGCTTGTGAGTATGACTGGAAATCTGTCATGGGACAAGGAGAAGGCCGGGAAGGTCTTTGGAACAATAGCAAGAAGAGACTTCGGTGGGGAGGGCGCGCATGGTAAAGCCAAGCGGCAGGAGAGAACAGACCTCCCCAGCGCGCAGCATGAAACGCGATGGCGATGAAGACATGAACATGATGGCTGATGAGGGATATGGAAGGCGATGAAGCTGGTGGCTGGTGGAGTTTGACCGCCAGCTCAAGCATGGATGCGGGAGGTTAATGCAGCAGAACCTCTGCGTTGTGGTGGTGAAGTTCTCCTGCATACCTCGCTTTGCCAACTCAAGCAATGGATGCTTGGGAGGTTAATGCAGCGAGAACCATCCGTGGAAGTCAGGGCCGGTCAAAGCCTCATCGAAGTGGTCCATGAAGGAAATATGCCTAGAGGCAATAATAAAGTTATTATTTATTTCCTTATATCATGATAAATGTTTATTATTCATGCTAGAATTGTATTAACGGAAACATAATACATGTGTGAATACATAAACCTCTGAGTGTCACTAGTATGCCTCTACTTGACTAGCTCGTTAATCAAAGATGGTTATGTTTCTAACCATGAACAAGGAGTTGTTATTTGATTAATGGGATCACATCATTGGTTGAATGATCTGATTGACATGACCCATTCCATTAGCATAGCACTTTTGATCGTATAGTTTGTTGCTAGTGCTTTTCTTCATGACTTATACATGTTCCTATGACTATGAGATTATGCAACTCCGTTTGCGAGGAACACTTTGGGTGCTACCAAGCGTCTAGCGTGTTGGGTGATTATAAAGGTACATTACAGGTGTCTCGAAGGTACATGTTGGGTTGGCATATTTGAGATTAGGTTTGTCACTCCGATTGTCGGAGAGGTATCTCTGGGCCCTCTCGGTAATGCACATCACATAAGCCTTGCAAGCATTGCAACTAAATGTGTTAGTTGTGAGATGATGTATTACGGAGCGAGAAAAGAGACTTGCCGATGTGAGATTGAACTAGGTATTGGATACGGCGATCGAATCTCGGGCAAATGTATACCGATGACAAAGGAACAACGTATGTTGTTATGCGGTCTGACCGATAAAGATCTTACGTAGAATATGTAGGAACCAATATGGGCATCCAGGTCCGCTATTGGTTATTGACCGAAGAAGGTGTCTCGGTCATGTCTACATAGTTCTCGAACCGTAGAATCCTTGCAACAACGTTCGATGGCGGTTATTATGAGTTTATATGATATTGATGTACGAAGGTTGTTGAGTCCGGATGAGATCACGGACATGGCGAGAGTCTCGAAATGGTCGAGACATAAAGATTGATATATTGGAAGCCTATGTTTGGACTCGGAATCACTCCGGGTGAAATTGGGAATTTTTAGAGATGCAGAAGTTCTGGAACCTCAGGAAGTCAATGGGCCTTGATGGGCCTTAGTGGGAAAGAAAGGGGGCCATATGCTGGCGCAGCCTTCCCCTTCCTAGTCCTATTAGGATTAGGAGAGGGGTGGCCTCTCTCTCCCTCTCCTTGGTCAAACCCTAGTTGGACTAGGATTTGGGGAATCCTACTCCTAGTGGGAGTAGGACTCCCTGGCGCGCCTCCCTCTGGCGGCCAGCCCCTCCCTTCCCTCCTTTATATCTGAGGGCAGGGGCACCCCATGACACACAAGTTGATCATTGAGATCGTTCCTTAGCCGTGTCGGTGCCCCTTCCACCAAACTACACCTCGAATATACCGTTGCGGAGCTTAAGCGAAACCTGCGCGGTGGAACATCATCATCGTCCTGCCCGTCGTCTTGTGAAACTCTCCCTCAACACTTCGGCTGGATCGGAGTTCGAGGGGCGTCATCGAGCTGAGCGTGTGCAGAACTTCGGAGGTGCCGTCGTTGGTACTTGGATCGGTTGGATCGGGAAGAAATCGACTACTTCCTCTCGTTGCGTCAGCGCTTCCGTTGCTGGTCTCTGAGTGCGTGGACAACACTCTCATCTCGTTGCTATGCATCACCATGGTCTTGCGTGATCGTAGGAAAATTTTTGAAATTACTCGTTCCCCAACGGTGGCATCGAGCCTGGTTTTATCGTTGATGTCATATGCGAGTAGAACACAAGTGAGTTGTGGGCGATACAAGTCATACTACCTACCAGCATGTCATACTTTGGTTCAGCGGTATTGTGAGATGAAGCGGCCGGACCGACATTACAGCGTGCGCTTCTGCGAGACTGGTTTCACCGCTGTGAGCACTTTCGTTGCTTAAAGGTGGTGGCGGTGTCTGTCTCTCTCACTTTAGTTGAATCGAGTGTAGCTCGCCGGTCCTTGAGAAGGTTAAAGCAGAGTCTATTTGTGAAATATCGTTGTGGTTTTGATCGTAGGTAGAAGCGGTTCTTGCTCAGCCCGTAGCAGCCACGTAAAACTTGCAACAACAAAGTAGAGGGCGTCTAACTTGTTTTGCAGGGCATGTTGTGATGTGATATGGTCAAGGCGTGATGCTATATTTTATTGTATGAGATGATCATGTTTTGTAACGAGTTATCGGCATGCTGGCAGGAACCATATGGTTGTCGCTTTATTGTATGAAATGCAAGCGCCATGTAATTGCTTTACTTTATCACTAAGGAGTAGCGATAGTCGTAGAAGCAATAGTTGGCGAGGCGACAACGATGCTACGATGGAGATCAAGGTGTCGCGCGGTGGCGATGGTGATCATGGCGGTGCTTGGAGATGGAATCACAAGCACAAGATGATGATGGCCATATCATATCACTTATATTGATTGCATGTGATGTTAATCCTTTATGCATCTTATTTTGCTTTGATTGGCGGTAGCATTATAAGATGATCCCTTACTAAATTATCAAGAAGTGTTCTCCACTGGTATGCACCGTTGCGAAAGTTCTTCGTCTTTGAGACACCCCGTGATGATCGGGTGTGATAGGCTCTACGTTCAAATACAGCGGGTGCAAAACAGTTGCACCGCGGAATACTCAGGTTATACTTGGCGAGCTATGCATATAAGATATGACCTCGGAACACGGAGACCGAAAGGTCGGCGTGAATCATATAGTAGATATGATCAACATATTGATGTTCACCATTGAAACTACTCCATCTGCGTGATGATCGGTCATGGTGTAGTTGATATGGATCACATAATCACTTAGAGAATTGGAGGATATTTTTCTAAGTGGGAGTTCTTAAGTAATATGATTAATTGAACTTAAATTTATCATGAACTTAGTACTGATAGTATCTTGCTTGTCTATGATGTGTAGATAGATGGCTCGTCTTTGTTGTTCGTTGAATTTTAATCGTTCCTTGAAAGCAAAGTTGAAAGATGATGGCAGCAATTACGGACTGGGTCCGTAACGAGGATTATCCTTATTGCTGCGGAAGAATTCGTCTGGAAGCACCGTTAGGTGCCGGGCCTGATGCAAGAGCTGCGCGAGAAGTTGTGAGCGTCTGGCAAAGCAAAGCTGATGACTACTCTATAGTTCGGTGTGCCATGCTACGGCTTAGAACCGGGACTTCAACGTCGTTTTGAACACCATGGAGCATATGAGATGTTCGAGGAGTTGAAGTTAATATTCAGCGAATGCCGGATTGAGAGATATGAAGTCTCCAATAAGTTCTATAGCTGTAAGATGGAGGAGAATAGTTACGTCGGTGAGCATATACTCAGAATGTGCGGATATAACAATCACTTGATTCAAGCTGGGAGTTAATCTTCCGGATGATTGCGTCATTGACAGAATTCTCCAATCACTGCCACCAAGCTACAAGAGCTTCGTGATGAACTATAATATGCAAGGATGACCAAAACAATGCGAGCTCTTAGCGATCTTTGAAAGCAGCGGAGGTAGAAATCAAAAAGGAGCATCAAGTGTTGATGGTTAACAAAACCACTAGTTTCAAGAAAAGGGCAAAGGAAAGAAAAGGAAACTTCAAAAGGCGGCAAGCAAGTTCTGATCAGAGAAGAAACCAAGTCTGGTCCTAAGCACTGGCCGAGTGCTTCTATTGCAAGCAGGCTGGTCCTTTGAGCGGAACTGCCCCAAGTATTTGGCGGATAAGAAGGATGGCAAGGTTAACAAGGTATATGTGATATACATGTTATTGATGTGTACCTTACTAATACTAGCGATAGCTTTTGGGTATTTGATCTTGGTTACATTGCTAATATTTGCAACTTCGAAGCAGGGACTACGGATTAGCGAAGATTGGCTGGGGCGAGGTGACGATCTGGCGTGGGAAATGGTTCCAAAGTCGATGTGATCGCGATCGACGCTACCTCTACATCTACCTTGGGATTAGTATTAGACCTAAATAATTGTTATTTAGTACCAGCGTTGAGCATGAACATTATATCTGGATCTTGTTTGATGCGAGGCGGTTATTCATTAAATCGAGAGAATAATGGTTGTTCTATTTATATGAATAATATCTTTTATGGTCATGCACCATTGAAGAATGGTTTGTTTTACTTAATCTTGATAGTAGTGATACACATATTCATAATGTTGAAACCAAAAGATGCAGAGTTGATAATGATGGTGCAACTTATTTGTGTAGCTGCCGTTTAGGTCATATCGATTGTAAAGCGCATGAAGAAACTCCATCTTGATGGACTTTTGGAGTCACTTGATTATGAATCACTTGGCACTTCGAACCGTGCCTTATGGGCAAGATGACTAAAACACCGTTCTCGGAACTATGGAAGAGCAACAGATTTATTGGAAATCATACATCTTGATGTATGTGGTCCAATGAATGTTGAGGCTAAATGGCGGATATCGTTATTTTCTCACCTTCACAGATGATTTGAGCAGATATGGGTATATCTACTTAATGAAACACAAGTCTGAAACATTTGAAAAGTTCAAAGAATTTCAGAGTGAAGTGGAAAATCATCGTAACAAGAAAATAAAGTTTCTACGATCTGATCGTGGAGGAGAATATTTGAGTTCTGAGTTTGGCCTACATTTGAAACAATGCGGAATAGTTTGCAACTTCACCACTGGAACACCACAGCGTAATGGTGTGTCGAGCGTCGTGTCGTGCTTTATTAGATATGGTGCGATCTATGATGTCTCTTACTGATTTACGCTATCGTTTTGGGGTTATGCTTTAGAGGCGGCTACATTCACTTTAAATAGGGCACCATCTAAATCCGTTGAGGCGGCGCCTTATGAACTGTGGTTTGGCAAGAAACCAAAGTTGTCGTTTTTGAAAGTTTGGGGCTGCGATGCTTATGTGAAAAAGCTTCAACCTGATAGCTCGAACCCAAATCGAATGTGTCTTCATAGGATACCCAAAGGAGACAGTTGGGTACACCTTCTATCACAGATCCGAAGGCAAGATTTTTGTTGCTAAATTGGAAACTTTTTGGAGAAAGAGTTTCTCACGAAAGAAGTGAGTGGGAGGAAAGTAGAACTTGATGAGATAAGCTGTATCTACTCCTTATTGAAGTAGTACATCACGAGAAAACAGTTTACTGTGACACCTACACAAATAGGGAGGAAGCTAATGATGATGATCATGAAACTTGAGATCAAGTTTCTCTGAACCGTAGATCAACGAGCAAGATCCGCACAGTGAATGCGGTAATCCTATTTTGGAAGTCATATTCTTTGGAACATGATGAACCTCGAACTATGAAGAAGCGATGGTGAGCCAGATTCCACAAAATGGCTTGAGGCCATGAAATCGAGATGGGATCCATGTATGAGAACAAAGTGTGGACTTTGGTTGACTTGCCCGATGATCGGCAAGCAATTGAGAATAAATGGATCTTCAAGAAGAAAGGCGCTGATGGTAATATTCTTGTCTATAAAGCTCGACTTGTTGCAAAGGTTTTCGACAAGTTCAAGGGATTGACTACGATGAGACCTTCTCACCCGTGGCGATGCTTAAGTCCGTCCGAATCATGTTAGCAATTGCCGCATTTTATGATTATGAAATTTGGCAAATGGATGTTAAAACTGCATTCTGAATGGATTTACGGAAGAAGAGTTGTATATGATGCAACGAGAAGGTTTTGTCGATCAAAGGGAGCTAACAAAGTGTGCAAGCTCAGCGATCCATTTATGGACTGGTGCAAGCCTCTCGGAGTTGGAATAAGCGTTTTGATAGTGTGATCAAAGCATTTGGTTTTATCAGACTTTTGGAAGCTTTGTATTTACAAGAAAGTGAGTGGGAGCTCTGTAGCATTTACGATATTATATGTGGATGACATATTATTGATCGGAAATGATATAGAATTCTGGATAGCATAAAGGATACTTGAATAAGAGTTTTTCGATGAAAGACCTCGGTGAAGCTGCTTACATATTGGGCATTAAGATCTATAGAGATAGATCAAGGCGGCTTAATAGGACTTTCACAAAGCACATACCTTGATAAAGTTTTGAAAAAGTTCAAAATGGATCGAGCGAAAGAAAGGGTTCTTGCGGTATTACAAGGTGTGAAGTTGAGTAAGACTCAATGCCCGACCACCGCGAGAAGATAGAGAAAATGAAAGATGTTCCTATGCTTCAGCCATAGGCTCTATCATGTATGCAATGCTGTGTACCAGACCTGATGTGTGCCTTCTTTGTAAGTTTAGCGAGCAGGTACCAAAGTAATCGAGGTGGATCCTTTGGACAGCGGTCAAGAACATCCTTAAGTACTTGAGAAGAACTAAGGATATGTTTCTCATTTATGGCGGTGACAAAGAGCTCAAATAAATAGCAGTTACGTCGATGCAAGCTTTGACACTGATCGAGACGATTCTAAATCATAAACCGGATCGTATTTACATTAAGCGGTGGAGCTGTCGGTTGGTGCAGTTCAAACAAAGCGTCGTTCGGGATCTACATGTGAAGCTGAGTACATAGCTGCTTGAAGCAGCTAATGAAGGAGTGCGGATGAAGGAGTTCATAACCGATCTAGGTGTTGTACCTAGTGTATCGGGTCCAATGAAAATCTTTTGTGACAATCTTGGTGCAATTGCCTTGGCAAAGGAATCCAGATTTCACAAAGAACCAAGCACATCAAAAAGGCGCTTCAACTCCATCCGGGTTTGGTCGGTGGGAGACATAGAGATATGCAAGATACATACGGATCTGAATGTTGCAGAACCGTTGACTAAGCCTCTTCCACGAGCAAAACATGATCAGCACCAAGACTCCATGGGTGTTAGAATCATTCTTGTGTAATCTAGATTATTGACTCTAGTGCAAGTGGGAGGCTGAAGGAAATATGCCCTAGAGGCAATAATAAAGTTATTATTTATTTCCTTATATCATGATAAATGTTTATTATTCATGCTAGAATTGTATTAACGGAAACATAATACATGTGTGAATACATAAACCTCTGAGTGTCACTAGTATGCCTCTACTTGACTAGCTCGTTAATCAAAGATGGTTATGTTTCCTAACCATGAACAAGGAGTTGTTATTTGATTAATGGGATCACATCATTGGTTGAATGATCGATTGACATGACCCATTCCATTAGCATAGCTTTTGATCGTATAGTTTGTTGCTAGTGCTTTTCTTCATGACTTATACATGTTCCTATGACTATGAGATTATGCAACTCCGTTTGCCGAGGAACACTTTGGGTGCTACCAAGCGTCTAGCGTGCTGGGTGATTATAAAGGTACATTACAGGTGTCTCGAAGGTACATGTTGGGTTGGCATATTTGAGATTAGGTTTGTCACTCCGATTGTCGGAGAGGTATCTCTGGGCCCTCTCGGTAATGCACATCACATAAGCCTTGCAAGCATTGCAACTAAATGTGTTAGTTGTGAGATGATGTATTACGGAGCGAGAAAAGAGACTTGCGATGTGAGATTGAACTAGGTATTGGATCGGCGATCGAATCTCGGGCAAGTAACTATACCGATGACAAAGGAACAACGTATGTTGTTATCGGTCGACCGATAAAGATCTTCGTAGAATATGTAGGAACCAATATGGGCATCCAGGTCCGCTATTGGTTATTGACGAAGAGGTGTCTCGGTCATGTCTACATAGTTCTCGAACCGTAGAATCCATGCAACAACGTTTGATGGCAGTTATTATGAGTTTATATGATATTGATGTACGAAGGTTGTTGAGTCCGGATGAGATCACGGACATGACGAGGAGTCTCGAAATGGTCGAGACATAAAGATTGATATATTGGAAGCCTATGTTTGGACTCGGAATCACTCCGGGTGAAATTGGGAATTTTAGAGATGCAAGAGGAAATACGGAACCTCCAGAAGTCAATGGGCCTTGATGGGCCTTAGTGGGAAAAAGAAAGGGGCCATATGCTGGCGCAGCCTTCCCCTTCCTAGTCCTATTAGGATTAGGAGAAGGGGTGGCTCCCTCTCTCCCTCTCCCTTGGTGAACCCTAGTTGGACTAGGATTTGGGGGAATCCTACTCCTAGTAGGAGTAGGACACCCTGGGCGCCTCCCTCTGGCGGCCAGCCCTCCCTTCCCTCCTTTATATCTGAGGGGCAGGGGCACCCATGACACACAAGTTGATCATTGAGATCGTTCCTTAGCCGTGTCGGTGCCCCTTCCACCAAACTACACCTCGAATATACCGTTGCGGAGCTTAAGCGAAACCTGCGCAGTGGAACATCATCATCGTCCTGCCCCGTCGTCTTGTGAAACTCTCCCTCAACACTCGGCTGGATCGGAGTTGAGGGGCGTCATCGAGCTGAGCGTGTGCAGAACTTCGGAGGTGCCGTGCGTTCGGTACTTGGATCGGTTGGATCGGGAAGAAATGCGACTACTTCCTCTCGTTGCGTCAGCGCTTCCGTTGCTGGTCTCTGATGCGTGACAACACTCTCATCTCGTTGCTATGCATCACCATGGTCTTGCGTGATCGTAGGAAATTTTTGAAATTACTCGTTCCCCAACAGATCATGCGCCTATCATCTTTGATATTGAGGACCACCCGCTCGCATAAAAGCTGCGGTGGTGCTTGCGATGTTGGTCTCACCAACTATCCGCAACCTCAAGGTCACCAAGATGTTAGTTGGCGGCGGGGCGGCTTAAACCTGATCTCATCAGCGGTGCTCGAAGCTTGGATCCACGGCTGAGCTCGAAGAGGCGGCACTTTCAAGGAATCAACCCAGGAAGGAGCAAGCGAAAGGAAGATCACGTTGCGGTAACATTTGGCAGCGAACTGAATTTCAGGGCTGAGAGGGTCACATTCGGCGTTGCTGATTTCCCATTGCCTACAATGGTATACTTTGCCGTCGGCCTTTCGCCAAGTTCATGGCAGCCTCTCATTATGCATACAATTTGCTCAAGATGCCGGCCGATAAGTGTCATTTCTGTTCATGGTGACAAGAAAGATGCTCTTATCTGCGCCGACAAAGATTCACCGAGGATGCAGCAGCTGCGACGGATAGCAAATCACTTGCATTTGAAGCTCCGGGAGAAGAAACCACTTTGTCGGCAAAGAGTTACGATTGCCCTCTAAAAGCGCACCTCTTGGTGCTGCGCTACGTCGAGGCCTTTTCATCGAGCTCCACCGGCAAGTGCAAGAAGATGATGGCAGCTCCACGAAGACCAAAAGGTGCCCGCCAGGAGGGCGGCACTGGTGGTACCTTCACCATCGGTGCCACTCTCGACCCTAAATAGGAAAGCGAGCTCGTTGCTTTCTGGGCGAATGTCGATGTGTTTGCATGGCAACCGTCGACATCCCAGTGTTCCCAGGAAAGTAATTGAGCACCACCTAGGTATGTCTGTCCTCATGCGGCCCGTCAAGCAAAAGAAGTCGAGGAAGCGAGCAGTGGGCGCCAAGAATTCATAGCGAGAAGAGATCAAGAAGTTGGAAGCGGCGAGGCCTTGTTGAGGTGCTCCATCCCATGTGGTTGGCCAATCCGGTGGTTATGCATAAAGGCAAATGGGAAATGGAGACTTTGTATTGACTTCCACGGATGTTAATAAAGCTTGTCCCAAAGACCCATTTCCCTTGCCGCGTATCGACCAGATTATTGACTCCACGGCTGGATGTGATTTGCTTTCATTTCTTGATGCATATTCAGGATATCATCGGATCTTCATGGCGAGAAGAGGATGAAGAAAACCGCATTCATTACACCATGTGGCACATCTTGTTTCATACGGATGCCTTTTGGTTTGAAGAATGCTGGTTCAACGTTTGCAAGAGTAGTCCATGGCGCTTTTGAGCCACAAATACGAAATGTAGAAGCCTACATGGATGACATAGTGGTCAAAACAAGGACAAAGCAACTCTGGTTCAAGATTTGGATGAGACCTTTGCAAATCTGCTTAAGATCAACCTCAAGCTCAACCGAGAAGTGCGTGTTTGGAGTCCCATCCGGCAAGCTTCTCGGGTTCTTCATCTCAGAGGAATTGAAGCCAACCCGACAAGATCAAAGCCATTGAGCAGATTGAAGCACCAAAGCGCGTCAAGGATGTTCGAAGACTTGCGGTTGCGTGGCTGCTCTCGGCGAGGTTTATCTCTAGGTCTGCTTGGTAGCCATTTTCAAGATTTTGAAAAGCAGGTCAATGAAATGGACTCGAAGCGGAGGCTGCGCTTGCGAGGACTTAAAAAGTACCTGTCCTCCACTCCAATACTTATCGCACCTAGGCCACAAGAGAAGTTGCTGCTATACATAAGCGGCAACCAATCAAGTGGTTAGTGCTGCGTTAATAGCGAGAGAGGAAGCGGATGAGAGCCGACAACCGAGGCAGATACATCCAGCGACAAGCGGGGCTTCACCGACAAGCTCTGGTCCCGACAAGGACGGATCTGCAGAGATTGCGAGAAGATCAGAAAAAGGATGGTGCAGCGCCCAGTCTACTTTGTCGATTCCCTTCTGCGGGGGCTAGGTCAAGGTACTCTGGTGTGCAGAAATTGCTTTTCGGCCTCCTCATGGCCTCGAGAAGCTGGCGCCATTACTTCCAAGCACATGAGATAACAGTCGTCACTCGCTTTCGGCTGAAGGATATTGCAAAATCCGAAGAAGCGGCAGGCAGGATTGTCAGTGGGCCTTTGGGCTATCAAGCTTTGGCCTCAAGTTTGAAAGCACTTCAACTATCAAGCGAGCATTGGCGAGTTTATAGCAGAATGGGCGTAGCATAAGATGAAGAAATTCGAGGCGAGCATCCCGTCAAGGAAGCAAGTAAAAAGTGGCTGATGTACTTTGATGGTGCCTTCTCTTTGCAAAGGCGCCGTTCTTGCGGCTTATCTTGCTTATCGCACCCACGGAGAGCACCTCAAGTACATAGTCCAAGATGCACTTTCCCAAGGAACAAGCAACAAATAATACTGCAGTATGAAGGTTTGCTTGCGGTCTCGAGATTCACGGTGGACCTTGGGATCAAGGAAGCTTATTGTCGGGGGTGACTCATGACTTGTCGTCCGCCAAGTAAACAAAGATTATCGAGTCCGTTGATGGAAGCCTCGTTGATGAAGTAGAAAGCTAGAAGAACACTTTGAAGGCCTGCAAATGGAACATGTTCCAGAGCTCGAGAATGATATTGCTGATGGCTTTGTCAAAGTCGCCGCCTCAAGTTACACTGTGGAACCAGGATTTTTGTGCTCAAGCTGACTCAACCAACGTAACGCCATCAAGCTGGACAGAACAAGAAGAGAAGTTGATTTCTGGTGACTACTTCCGGCGAGCTCCCCGAAGCCGCCGTCGCGAAGGTCCCCAGATCAACACCAAGAGTCTTTGAGGAGCGATCTGCTCCGACAAGCCCTAAGGTTTGTTTCGTTGAAGCGAGGCGCTCCGACAAGTTTTGCTCGGCAAGCTTGCGAGGATCATCAACTCGGCTGAGCCGCGAGTTCTCGTTCGTGAAAGCTGATGTTCCAGCAGCGAGATGTGCCTTTAGTCCTTGTTGGCGAGCCACAAGCTCCGGCATGGATGCAGCATTGTCCATTTCCTTGAGCGGAGAACTTCCGAAGAGCAAGAAGAAGCGGAAAAAGTAGCCCGGCAGTCAAGTATGTACCGGTTTGTCGACAGCAGCTGCTTGTCGAGAAGAAGACTCAGCGGTGTGAAATTGAAGTGTATTCACCGGGAAGATGGGCGAAGCTGTTGGCGAAGATACACGGAGGCATATGTGGTCACCACATTGGCGCGAAGCACTTGCGGCAAAGCTTTCCGGCAAGGTTTCTTCGGCGACAGCCCTCCGAGGATGCAACTGCACAAGTAACCAAGTGTGAAGCGTGCGAGTTCCATTCAGCGAGATACCAGCCAGCTCAAGCTCTCGGGCGATCCCTTTATCCTGGCCATTTTTGGTGCAGGGGCTCGACATCCTCGGCCCCTTTCCCCGAGCTGTCGGGGCTTTGATACTTATGCGTTGCAATCGACAAGTTCACAAAGTGGCGGAAGTGGATGCACGATGAGGAAGGTGACACCGCGATCGGCGATCAAGTTCTTGGTCAATTGTTTGCCGTTTTGGGATTCCTAACGGATCATCACCGACAATGGCACACAATTCCGAGTCGCACCTTCATGCGTCGTCCAAGATCTTGGCGCCAAGGTCTGCTTTGCTACATTGCTCATCCAAGGAAGCAGCGGTCAAGCGAAGAGGGCAAATGCTGAAGTGCTGCGAGGACTCAAGACCAGAACTTTGACGGGCTGCGCAAGTGCGGAAGAAAGCTGGATTGAGGAGCTGCGGTGGTTCTTTGGTCGTCGGAGGCGACGCCAAATCGAGCCAGCGGCGGACACCTTCGCTCTAGTCTATGGAGCGAGGCAGTTCTCCCCACGGAACTTCGTATCGGGTCACCTCAGTACTCGCTTATGATGAGCTTGAGCAAGAGCAGCTGCGACAAGATGTGCGCTGCTCCTTGAGGAGATCGTCTTGAGCATTTGTCTGAGCTGCTCGTTACCAGACAAGCTTTGCGCGCTACCATAACCCATAAAGTTAGTGCGAAGTTTGAGGAAGCGACCTTGTTCTTGGTAGCGTTCAGTCCGCCAAGAATTCCAACAAGTTGGCCTTGAAAGTGGGAAGGCCCTTATCGGGTGAAAGCGAGTCACTAGGCTGGCGCTGTCCGCCTTGAGACCGAAGATGGCATTCGGTGAGCAACTCTGGAATATAGAGCATCTTCGTAAGTTTTACCCATAGAGGCGCGGTTGCGGAACCCGTTCCGGCAACCACCTAATACAAGTCTTGCCGCTGTTGCATGTAATCCTTTGTACAAAGCGAGCGCGAACCCGTGCATCGATAAAGCTCATGTGTTGCGCGCAACTTGTCAATTTCATGCTTTCATCATTATTTTGCATGTATTATCGACATTTTGTGCAGCATCCACACCGATAGCGATAACGAGCCACTAGGCTCCATAACTTTATTTTCTCTTCTTTCTTCTCAAAGAAAGGAAGGTTCATCCGCCCACAAGTTAGCAGGGGAAGGAGAAGATAATGGTGTGGGCCACCAAGTGTCGCTCGAGAAATGTCGCCTTGCGGGAAGCAAGCAACAGAAAAGCTAAGTTGCTAAGTTTAAGCAATCAGTTTTAAATTTTTAAGTTATCTTCCTCGAGCGATAGTACTTTGTATGGAAAACACTGTGCTTGTGAAGGAACCAACTTCGTAGCTAGTTTGCGCCCTTACTTTGTTTGAGTCCGCTCAACAACTTAAGTGAGCTGCAACTAGTTGCGACAAGGTTGCTTATCGGGATGACATCGCCCGGCAGGCTCTTGACGTTCGCACTCAGCGCTTCATGACAAAAGGTGCCAGCGCCGACAAGTTCCCTAAAAGCGTGAGGCACAAACATACAAAGGAAGGAATCAAGTAAAGGAAATAACATTGCAATCGTTGCCTAAGATAGAGTATATTACAAAATAACATGTGCAGATCTAATAAATTGCTCTAAACATGATCAATAGCGACAAGGGAAAGATAAACTTGGCGGCCTAGTCCCGCGATGCGCCATCAACCTCTTGACTCCGCTCACCTGTCCCACAATGGGTGCGACAAAGACCTTGGCGCTTCAACATCGGCGATCGTGGCGAGGGACTTGAGGGCGTTGGCGAAAGCTGACGCTGGATTGCGGAAGGCCACCTTCATCAACACCTTACGGAGGGCCCTGCACAGATTTGGCGCGACTCGTCGGCCAGCTGCTTTGGGATCTCTTCCGGGAGCCGCTGGAAAGCCACCCGCCCTTGAAGAACAGCTGAGCTTGGCTGGGTTGGAGATGCTCGTCGGTGGGGTACCGAGATCCACCATCCCAGCTCCATCAGCTCCTTGTCGATGGCGGCGGCTGTATTGACAAGACCCTCGGTCCGAGCATCACATTCTCTCTGAGGTGTTGTGGGCGGTCGTGGCATTCGCCCGGCAACTCCTCGTTGGCCTTGATCTTCTCCAACAGGCCGCTTCCGCTCCTTGGCGCCGTCCGGCGTCTCCGTCAAGGTGGTCAGTTTCAGCTCAAGATCTGCCTTGGAGTCCTTGGCGTCGAGCTCTTTGATCCTCTCGTGAGGCGGCCCTGCAACTTCGCCAAGAGTGTGGCGTCCTTCTCGCTCGTGCTTCAGCGCGGTGACCTCCTCGCCGCTCTTTTGGAGGTGGCCTCGGCTCGTCACCCTCGTCTCCAACTCCTTCTTGGCGGCCTCGGCAGCTGCGGCGGCGTCCTTTGCCTCCTTGAGTGCTCCGCCAAGTGATTGCTCTCGCGCAAGATCTTCCTCATAGCTGTCAAGGTTGATCTTCCGCTACGCGCCAGCTTCGCCTCTTCTTGCTTGAATAGCTTCTCGTGGCAAGCCTTTGCTGCTCCTCGACCTCGGCCTTCTCAGGATGAAGGCGTGCGCTCTTCGGCGAAGTTGCTCAGCGCCTCCACTTCGTCCGGAGAGTTTCCTTGTTGGCGTGCGGAGCTCTTCTGCAGCGTTTCTCCATGTCAGCTCCGCCCTCGCGACAAGTGCTTCCAGGACTCGGCTTAGCTTGCCGAGGCGCGGTGAAGCGGCAACAGCTTCTTCGGCAGCTGCTCCTCCTCGAACTTCGCCCTGCTGCTGCTTGGCGCGTCAACCAGCGACACCCAGCGGAGGCGAAGCAGCTCCTCGTCGAAGGTCTCTCCCTCGACCGGCGCCACAGGCTCGGCGCCCATGGAAGCTTGATGAAACACCGTCGCCGGCCTTGAATAAGCGCCGGGCTGGGGCTCTTGAACTGGTGCTGCATCGGTGGCGGAGGATCGGCGGTCGGCGTGGCGCTGGCGCTCCCTGCGGCCTCGAGGTCGTCGATCGATCAGCGAGACCCTCCGGCCTTTGCGCGGCAACCTTGGCAACCTCCTGGCTTGGCCGGACCCGCCAGCGCCCGGCCTCCTCCTCCATGTTGGCGGCGTCGTCATTGTTGCCTTGCGTCCTCCTGCAAGGCAACCTCGGTTTCCATCGGCTCTCCGGCGGATGGATCGATGATCGAGAAAAAAGAAAGAACTGACAGTCAAGCAAATGTTCAAAAAAAAACAGAAGAAAAAAGGAACAAAGAAATTTTTTGGGCAAAGCGATTACTGCGGCGGGATGCTGTGGCGCGGTCTCCACCACGGAGGATCGTGGCGCTGCCTTGTCTGAGAAAGCATCCCTTGTCGGAGGCCTCCCTTGCGGGCGCTCCCTTGCGGAGAATTCTCCTTGGCGGCGTAGTTGAAGCAGACATAACCGGGAGTGACTTCGGGGCCTCTGATGAGGCTGCTCTGCTCCTCACAAATCAACAAGTCATATATCAATAAGAGAAGAGCACCCACACACCTAACGTGAAAATAAACCAAATACTTACGGCTGGGGGCTGTCTGGGGGCTGCTCTGTGGAAGGGTTGCGGATCCGGCAAAGGGGTCTCGAGGCAGCGCCTCCTGTTGCCCGCAGGGGATCGTCTTCGATGACAACCACGGAGTCTTGGCTCTCTTGACGCTCTCGAGCCAGCGTCTGAATAAGGAAAGAGTTGAGAATGAAACAAATCGGATACAAGACAAAACAACCGTTGAAGAATTACAAATCAGCGACAAGATCTTACTCTTCTTCTTCTTCCTCGGGCTGAGGCGGAGAAGTCGAATCCGCTCCGCCTCCGGTGCGGCAGAGCTGGAAAAGTAGGCTCCCTCGGGCGCTTGGCAAGGTGCGCGGAGCCGTGGTCGAAGGCCCGCTCGATTCTTTGTGGCGTGTGAGGCGCTCCGCGGCAATAGAGCTTGCAGCGGTGGAAGCGTCGTCCGTGGCGCGACAGTTAGCCCGCCTGCCGCCCGCCGCTTCCCGGTCTTGCGGGCGCCTTCTTGGTGGAGCTGCGGGCTCCTCCGCGACAAGCTATCTAAAAGGTGGAGGGCACCCCCGGCAGGCTCGTTCGGCTCGGCATTCGAGGCTCGGCCTGCTCCTCCGCGCCCGGCAAGCTCCTCTCGGTCGGCAAGGCTTGCTGCCTCGGCTACCTCCGCCTCCTCCACGGTAAACCCAAATTCACGGTGGTAGCAGCTTCGCCGCCTCCTCCAACCTGGTGGCGATGGCTGCCTTCGGCGTCGGTGGTGTCGTGGGTGAGCCACTTCGCTCGTCGGTAGCGGATCGGCACTTCTTCAAGCTGTCGAAGAGCTGTTGCCGCGATGTCGTCGGCGGGCTCTTCCCAAGTTGGAGCGATCCCATAGGAATCGCTGGCGGCATCATCGCGCGGATCACGGTCAAGCGAAGTTGTTGCACAAAGGCGACCCCCTCGGCAACATGAACCACTCGGAAGCGATCTGGGTCGAGCTTGAACAGCTCGGCGACATCGCATCCAGCTCCAAGGCGGTGAAATTCCAGTTGAGGCCGGCGCAGCCTCATGATGTCCGCCGCATTTTAGAACTCCCAAGCAGGCCTCCTCCTCTCTGCAAGGGAAGCAATCGCGGCGAAGAAATCCGCGCCAAGCAGCGCCTCTGATGAGTCCGGCATGCACGAGGCGCAAGATCGAGTCACGGCAATCTTCAACCTCGCATCCTCCGGCGTAAGTTGCTCCAATCGTTGCCCGCACTATGGGATTTTAGTATTTGGGCTGTGAAAGAGCTGCGGGTTTTCCTCAATGATCCAACACCAATCGGCTCTCCCTCCTCCCACTTGCTGCTGAGCTCTCCTTCGAATCGCTTCTTTCTTGCGATCCTGGAGATCCAAGCAATCCCTCGACAGCGGCTCTCCTCTCTCAGCGGGGCATGAAGTAGTGGCGGAAGAGGGCTACATTTGGGTGGACTCCGACAATGTTCTCCACAGAGGTGTCTGGCGCCATGAGTCGGGGAAGGCGTTGGGGGTGAAATCAAGGCGGAGGCCGTAGGTGTTCATGATGTCACAAAGAATTCAGAAAAAGTAGGCGAGCCCGCATGAGAAAGCGCGAAGAAGGATGCCGGCAGAAACCTTCTCGAATCTGGTGGCGGAGATCACCCTCGTCTTGGAGTGCGCCCGTGTCTCCGTCGACGGAAGAGGTAGTACCCTCCGCAGCTCCTTTGCGTCGGCGAGGGGTCGAGTGGCCGCTCCTTCCGCAGCGCATGAGCGCTCCGCCTCGGCCGACTTCCGCCTTTCCTTGTCGGCTTCGGAGCCATGGCGGAGGTGGTGGAGGAGTCGGCCGGCGTTGATGGCGTCGGTGGCAATGAAGGGCGGGCGTCGCTCTCTCGGACTTGACAAGAAGGGGGGCGGTGGTTTTTGAGATGTGGACAGCAATGGCAAGGTGGGCGTCTTGCCCTGTTTCCCCTGCTTATAAGGAGGAGAGGGCGGACGTTCCGCTTTCAATTAAAAAGCCCCGATCTCTCCGCGCCACGTCCGGGCGTGCTGTTCGTGTGGGGCGTGGTGGGTCGAAGCAATAGCTGCGTGATCTGGGCAGCGTGCCTGCCCGTGCCTTGTTTTGGGCCTGGCCCAACAGATCTCGGCGCCGTGTGTGGCCCAGGCGAGGGGCTCTGTCGGTGTACTAGGTAGGGGTACCTAGTATCCCGAACTTCGTGCACGAGGCGATTTGCAGCACCAGCGGCAAAGGCTGGCCTAGTGACCGCCAAGGTCCTCAGTGGCTCCTTGAGCCATCCAAAGCTCAAAGTATTCAAGGCCCGGCAAGAGGGCTTGCGGGAAGGCCACTCAAGGCGCGAAGAAGACAAGACCCGGCAAGAGGGCTTGCCGGGAAGGCTCGGTGAGCAACAAGCTTCCGAGAGTCGCGACAAGGAGTTCAACAGCGGCAAAGGCGCTTGCGGCGGCGAACTAACCTCTCTTC
>JAHIAM010010904.1:0-14182 GCA_021605205.1 Aegilops longissima
TCTTTTGTTGATCTATCATAGGTTGCCTAGAATAACATGTAACATCCCAAATTCTAAATTTTGGAATGTTATAATAAATAGATAATTTGTTTGTTTGTTTGAATTGTTGTGTGATTGATTGAGTGAAATTTGAAACTTTTGAAAGTTAAATGAGAGGAATAAAGGTTTTAAACTTTCATTTTGCTTTTATGCTTTTAGTGAATTCAAATACTTTTCATCACAAAACCACAGAGAGATAAATGACTTCTTCCATTTAAATGAAAAAGGGTGTTGAAAATATTTGAATTTCATTTAAATATTTTCTAATTCATAAACTTCATGCAACTCATGATTTTCTGGCGAGGATAAAATTACTTCTTCAAAACATATGAAATATGAGTTGGGAGTTTCAAAGGATCAAATTAAGTCCTTTTGGAATTATTTTCAATTTGGAGTTATTTGGATTTTATTCAAATTATTTTCTCCAAAAATAAAATACATGGAAAATAGGGTAACATGATTCCCTACATCGAAAATTGAAGAAAATTAATTTGAAGTCATTTTGGTATTTTAAAAAGATTTTTATTGGATTTTATTGGACCAGTAGCATGTGAATTATTAAAATTTGTGGTTTTATTTGACATTAGAATAATGTTCATCTTGTAAAATATTTTTCCAAATTTTGATATATTATATGCCTATACAAAAGTTTTAATTATTTTGTTTTTTTTTATTGGAAATTTTGTTTATATATATATATATATATATATATATATATATATATATATATATATATATATATATATATATATATATATATATATATATATATATATTTGGGGCCAAAGGCCCAAACCCGGACCAACCACCAAGGCCAAACCACATCCCTTTTACACCTAGGGGCAGGGGCCAGGTTTCCTATTCTTTTACAAAATTCTAGTAGGTTTGATCCCGTTTGTTATTCTTTTATTCGATTTGTTTCTAGATCTTTTCCTCTTTGTTTCCTAATCCTAGTCTATTTCTTGTCCCTACCCAACAAAACCCTCCCTCCCCAATATAAATACCCAAACACCCCCCCTTCAAACATCAAACCCACCTCTCCTCTCCTCTCCCTTGACAACCCCCCCATTGTCGCCCCGGATTGCGGGACCCCCCAGTTTGTCGCGCCCTCGACCTCTCCTGGGTTTATGATCTCCTCTCCGTCCGTGATCTCCTTTCCTCTAGGAGCAACCAACATCGGATCCGATCTTCTTCCCCAACTCAATACTCGGTGAGATCCAAAATCCCGTAATTCATTTTTCAAAAATAGCAATCTTAGAAAATTCATATCTTTTAGAGTTTTTAGTATTTTGGTGATTCCAATTGCTATTGTCCAAATTTGCTGAAGTTTCTGTTAGTTCAATTTTATTTCACATTTGAGCAGTTTAAATTTGTGTTTGTTTGAATTTTCTCAAATCACTAGATTTGAGCTATTTTGAGTTAGGAATATTATTTTGACCGATTCTTTTTGCTCCTGGTCTCTAGGACCTTTGTTTATCCAGTAGTATTTAGTATTTTATTTCTAGGTTAATTTAAATTAGGTTTTTAGCAAAACAGTACTGTTTTATTATTAGTTCTGTTTTAGCTTTTCTTTATTGTTTTATTAGTTTTAAATTATTTCTTTTTTGTCACTTTTGACAAAATTAGTTGTGTTCTGTTAGAAAACAGGAGAAAATTTATTTTATTTTAAAAAATTTATTTTTGTTTTTATGAAACCTTCTATAGGTCATAGTTAGATTTTATAAAAGCGTTTTATTTGTTTCTTTTGCAAATAAAATTTTATGAAAAAATACTTTCTGTTAACTTAGTTGTTTTACTTTTTATTTTCTGTTAAATTATTAGTTTAGTGTTTTAATTGTTGTTAATTTTTTTTACTTAGGGCAAACTATGTTAGATGCTTGTAGCAAAGTCATAGATTTTATTTGTAGTTTTCTTTCTAGTTTTATTTGAAGCTTCTTTGGACTTTGTTGGAGTTTTATTATTGAGTTTTTGTTTTTATTTTTATTTTGAGTGTTAGTATTGCTTGCTAGAATGATTGCTTATGTGATGCTATGTTTGACTTGTATAGATTTTCTTGGGAGGTGCGAATAGTTCTACAAGTCTTTATTCGAGGCGTTATTATCTTCATCAAGTAATATCGAGGCAAGTTCACTTTGACCATGTTTTTCATACCTATGTGTTTTATTGCATCTAGTGTCATCTTAACAATCCTCCGATAGTGATATTGAATCCTTGTAGTTGAGTAGTATGCATGAGGAGGAACCCATCACATTTACCAAGCCGGGGCGTTATTTATTTTAATGCTACGCTATAGAGGCGGGGTTGGTATGAGTGCTTCGGGAGTGGTGTGAGAATGGAGGATCTCGTCAATGGCGACAACTCCATGATGGAATCTGCAAGGACTGCATCTTCAAGGCCTCAAGACTTCAAGACTCGAGACAAGAATTCAATACACACTCTTTGGGTGAAGGATGGTTGTGGGCACCTGGAGAATCCGATGGTTGGCGGGATGCATGGAGAAGCGCCATGACATCTTGAGCTTCACCCAGACTCAAAGAGGCGGAAGAATACTTCATGCGGAAGCTTACATGCAGCACAAAGTCACTATGGGCTCTGGCTTGGTTGACCTTAGTTGTGACTCGGCTGGGGCGGTGCTAGCGGATGTAGAACTACGGTAGGATTGAATGAGCACGGACGGTGGTCGGAGAACTCTTGGAAGACCATGTTTGATCATCTTGTTCTCAAACACCACGAAGTGCGAGAGCGTAAAAGAGGATCGAATCTTGCGGGTAAAGTGTACAAACCTCTGCGAGAGGTTAAAACCTAATCGATTAGTCGTGTCCCGATTCACGGACAATTTGAGCATCTGGACTTGGATCTATCTCGGAACTCTCAACACGGATTGATAACAATTGTGGGCAACTTATGATGATTTTGGGCTATGAGACAGCGGTTGGCGGAACCATGTCATGATAGAAAACTCCATAGTCAGAGACTTCATTTATTCCTTTGATGTAGGGAAAATAAATCAGCTACATAAACAAAACTCGGAACCTGAGCCACAAAGCCATATTGCATATAGTATAGTTTTATCATCTGTTTTTCTCATGTTGTGATCTTGCCGGTACATTCAATGTCTTGACCTACTGGCTACAGCGTATCATGTTGCAGATACTTTTCGACGAGTAAGAAGCGATGCAAGTTACGGTCTACACTCAACTGCGATGGTGGATCCACACACCACGACTTTTGTTTCAGCTGTGACTATGAGGTATATATCATTTTACGTTATTTATACATGTGATTGCACTTTGATATATACATTGATGTCTTGTGTGTGGCTCTTTGATCGAGGATGTACCAGATACCACGGAGCTTGACCGTCGAGGTCGAATCGCTCTGAATATAGTATCGAGCACATATTGGTATGAGCGTGACCCTAGAAATGGAAAAGCCCTTGGGATATCTCAAAAATTTATTTTCAAAAGACTCTTACTTCTCATCTTTTCGATTTTATCAAATAGACCTCTCACCTCAAATAGTTAGAATATACCCTTTTCCTTTTGACCACATGAAGGATCAATGGCCGCTCAGAAAGATGTCGGACAGGTGATGACCCCAAAGTAAAGAGATTTCACCATGCGTTGGAAGAATTGCAGTACAACAATTGAAGACTACGAAGACTTGAAGAATTTGAAGTTCTGAAGAATTATTTGATTTAGAGGACCAAACCCACATTACACAATTACGTTAGATCTCGGCGATTTGTGAGTGTCATTTGTTTGATGTTTAGGCAGCCACAAAGTAAAACCCGTTTCTTCAAAACTATTGTTGTATTGTGTGTATCTCTCTATCAGCTCTCTCATATCTCATCCCAAAACTTTTGGACCCCATAGATGATGAATGAAGTTGGTGATATTCTACGGACCGAAGACTCAGTAGGAGGCGAGAGCCATGGATTGAACATGGAGAATCACTTGGGAGCAATTTGGTTTCAAGGAAGAATGAAGTATAATGCTCTTGATTCTTTGAAGGAAGTGCTGCAACATGGTGGAGATGCATCAAGCTATACATGGATGGAATGGAGCAAAGACTTGGGAAGAATTCAAGAAGACTACGACAAGATCTCGTCTTACCGGAAGCACCATGATACACCAAGAAATAAACCTTGCACCAAGATTTGCGGAGAAATAGGACACACCAGGGAGGAACACAAGGATGGATGCCCTCATTGTGAGGAGAAACACCCAGTGAGGAATGCCCAACTAGTCGGGTGACTTGTTTCTTGTGTGAAGGAACCACCCTACCCGACCGGTGTCACATTTACCCCATGGTGCAATAAACTATTCAGGAGCAGGAAGAAGGAATGAAAGAAGCCCTCCAGAAGTTATGAAAGAACATGTGATGAAGGAATGTGTTGAAGACCACGATGGAGAAGGCCTCAACAGATTTTACTCCATGCTGCTATACATGTGGAGAAGAAGGACATTTTTAGCGATGTGCACCAAGGAAAGAAAAGAGTATCACAGGATATTCCGACAGCGAAGTGAAGTTTGACCCTCGGAAATAGAAGCTCGATCATTATAGAAATCCGGGAAGAGAAAAGAAAACCCCGAACAACACAATTTTACAGAGAAGGACTGAGTCATATCACTTGTTACAGTGCAGGATTTGAGTCATTCGCTAGTAAATGTCGAGAAAAGCCAAGAATGAGCCTACATAATCACAAAGCCCGAGACATGTCGAATTCTTTTGTCTTCATTGCAAGGAAGCGGGACATTATGCTACTAAATGTCACAACAAGATGAAAATTTGGAGTTGAGTAGTTGGAATTTTGATATTGGAAACAAGAGTAATAGAAAGCAATTTCATTTATGAGTACAATAAGTTGAGTTATGTAATGGGTGCTCGAGTTTGTAATGGATTCATGAAATCAATAAAGTTAAGGTGACATGTTTTCATATGTTTAATTGTAGGAGTTGATACTCGTGAACAATTTTGACCATTTTAGGATATGAAATATATGGTCTATGGATGGATTGTGAATTTCATTTTAGGGTGGTAGTACCCTATGAAGAACTAGACTAATGGATAAGAAAATATATATTCACGGTTGTAGTTGGAAGGAAAAAAAAGGTTGGAGTTTGCTTTTGATATGATGGTATGAAAGCAGTACTATTGGATTTAAAGGATGTGTAATATGGAACAAGAGAGTTACCCCAAGGATGAGTTAAATTGCACTAGTGTTGAAGTGGGCTCATAACCCACAGGCCCAAGAATTAATAAGGATCAAGTACCCACTAGAAAGAAATTTTGGGAATAGACTACGATTTGATCAGCGAGCGATTCTATAGGAGTTCATAAAACACGAGAGTTGAGGAGCGATAGATGTTTGTTTGGCTGCAGAATCAATGGATTTTCGAACTTGGTTAAATCGACAAGAGAAATTCTGCAATGCTTGTGAGGATGACGAGAGTGTTAGAATCGAGATTACATAAACCATGTACAGGTAATGATTTGGGTGCGGGATGGATTGATCACCATACGACTTACTCTTATTATTAAACTGCGATATGGGATGGTAAAATCGGTGACTTACCTATAGTAGAGGCGACGATCAAAACCTTGTTTGAACCTTAGAAAGGTATAGTATTTTTTCCTTGTACGGCGGTTGTTGCCAACCGTAGGTTATCACGGTGAGTTCAACAGACCCGTTTTGAGAAACCATAAATCGTTGACCATGAGATACCGATATTTGTTTAGAATTGGTGCGACCGTCAGCTATGAAGACCAGTCTGGAATAACCTTACCAAGAGTAAAGGACAAAAGAATTGAGAAAAGTTGTGCCACTACGGAAGAGCCAGGAGAAGAAATTATCCTTAATATACGAAGACCGACAACATCGTAATAAGGATGGAGTATCGAGTTTTGATGGAACCGTAACAATGCTTCTAAGGGTTGGCACCGAGACCGGAGAACGATCGATGGATTTTGAAGACCCCAAACCCTAACCTATTTCTTGCTAGCCTCTCGAATCTAGGGCGAGATTCATTTTAAAATTGGTAGATTTGTAACATCCCAAAATTCTAAATTTTGGAATGTTATAATAAATAGATAGATTTGTTGTTTGTTTAATTGTTGTGTATTGATTGATTGGTGAAATTTGAAACTTTTGAAAGTTAAATGAGAGGAATAAAGGACTTTCCCAAACTTTCATTTTGCTTTTATGCTTTTCGTGAATTCAAATACTTTTCATCACAAAACCACAGAGAGGATAACATGACTTCTTCCATTTAAATGAAAAAAGTGTTGAAAATATTGTAATTTCATTTGGAAATATTTTCTAATTCATAAACTTCATGCAACTCAATGATTTTCACGGCGAGGATAAATTACTTCTTCAAAACATATGAAATATGAGTTGGGAGTTTCAAAGATCAAATTGAAGTCCTTTTGGAATTATTTTTCAATTTGGAGTTATTTGGATTTTATTCAAATTATTTTTCTCAAAATAAAATACATGGAAAATAGGAACATGATTCCTAGAAAATTGAAGAAATTAATTTGAAGTCATTTTGGTATTTTAAAATGATTTTATTGGATTTTATTGGACCAGTAGCACTGTGTGAATTATTAAATTTGTATGGATTTTATTTGACATTAGAATAATGTTCATCTTGAAATATTTTTCTGCAAATTTTGATATATTATACTATAAGTTTTAATTATTTTGTTTTTGTTTAGTTACTGTGAAATTTTGTTAAAATATATATACATATATAGGACAATTTTTATCTACCTGTAGTTACCACTACTTGAGTTTATAGTAATATGTAGTATCTATAAATCAGAATTATGTACGTAGTATGTAGTATATAAGAATGTTTGGTAGTATATATACTATTTTTGGGTAGTATATCATATTTTGAGTATGCTCTCTTTATGTACAAATATAAGTATTTCCAAATATAATAAAAATGGGCCAACTTGAAATTTTTCATGCAACTCACTTTGGAGTATCTTATATATGGTATGGAATACTTAAAATGATAAAGTATGATATACTACATAAGATAGTATATAGACATAAATTAACTACCCCAATTGGTAAGTTGGATTTTCCCTATATATATATATATATATATATATATATATATATATATATATATATATATGCAGCATGGGCGGCCCAAGCAAACCGACCACCGGCCAAGGCCAAGGCCAAAGCCATGCACGCACACCTAGGGGCCGAGGGCCAAGGTTTCCTATTCTTTACAAATCCTAGTAGGATTTGATCGTTCGTTATTCCGTTTATTCGATTTGTTTCTAGATCTTTTCCTCTTTGTTTCCTAATCCTAGTCTATTTCTTGTCCCTACCCCAAGCAAAACCCTCCCTCCCCAATATAAATACCCAAGCACCCCCCTCCACACATCAAACCAACACCTCTCCTCTCCTCTCCTCTCAGCTCCCCACCCATCGCTGCCACACTTGGAGTTCGCGGACCACCGCCCAGTCTTTGGCCTCCCTCGACCTCTCCTGAGGTTTATATGATCTCCTCTCCACCGTCCCGTGATCTCCTTTCCTCTAGGAACAACATAACATCGGATCGATCTTCTTCCCCAACTCAAAGCGACTACTCGGTGAGATCCACGAAATCCCGTAATTCATTTTTCAGAAAATAGCAATCTTAGAAAATTCATATCTTTTAGAGTTTTAGTATTTTGAGTGATTCCAATTGCTATGTGTCACAAATTTGCTGAAGTTTCTGTTAGTTCAATTTTATTTCACATTTGAGCAGTTTAAATTTGTGTTTGTATGATTTTCTCAAATCACTAGATTTGAGCTATTTTGAGTTAGGAATATTATTTTTGACCGATTCTTTTTGCTCCTGGTCTCTAGGACCTTTGTTTATCCATTAGTATTTAGTATTTTATTTCTAGGTTAATTTAAATTAGGTTTTTAGCAAAACAGTACTGTTTTATTATTAGTTCTGTTTTAGCTTTTCTTTATTGTTTTATTAGTTTTAAATTATTTATTTTTGTCACTTTTGACAAAATTAGTTGTGTTCTGTTAGAAAATAGGAGAAAAATTTATTTTATTTTAAAAATTTATTTTCCTTAGTTTTGTATGAAACCTTCTATAGGTCATAGTTAGAGTTTTATAAAAGCTTTTATTTGTTTCTTTTGCAAATAAAATTTTATGAAAAAATACTTTCTGTTAACTTAGTTGTTTTACTTTTTATTTTCTGTTAAATTATTAGTTTAGTGTTTTAATTGCTGTTAAGTTTTTTTTACTTAGGGCAAAACTATATTAGATGCTTGTAGCAAAGTCATAGATTTTAGTTTGTAGTTTTTCTTTCTAGTTTTATTTGAAGCTTCTTTGGACTTTGTTGGAGTTTTATTATTGAGTTTTTTGTTTTAATTATTTTGAGTGTTAGTTGCTTGCTAGAATGATTGCTTATGTGAATGCTATGTTTGACTTGTATAGATTTTCTTGATGGC
Organism: Aegilops longissima; assembly: GCA_021605205.1. NCBI lineage: Eukaryota > Viridiplantae > Streptophyta > Magnoliopsida > Poales > Poaceae > Aegilops > Aegilops longissima. Next base: position 8,521 of record JAHIAM010010904.1, read on the forward strand.
GAATAGTTCTACCAAGTCTTTATTAAAGGCGTTATTATCTTCATCAAGTATACCGGGCAAGTTCACTTTGACCATGTTTTCATACCTATGTGTTTATTGCATCTAGTGTCATCTTGTAACAATCCCTCCAGTAGTGATATTGAATCCTTGTAGTTGAGTAGTATGCATGAGGTAGGAACCCATCACCTTTACCAAGCCGGGCGTTATTTATTTTAATGCTACGCTATAGTAGGCGGGGTTGGTATGAGTCTTCGGGGGTGGTGTGAGAATGGAGGATCTCGTCAATGGCGACAACTCCATGATGGAATCTGCAAGGACTGCATCTTCAAGGCCTCAAACTTCAAGACTCGAGACAAGAATTCAATACACACTCTGGGTGAAGGATGGTTGGCACCACTGGAGAATCCGGTGGTTGGCGGGATGCATGGAAAGCCATGACATCTTGCGGAGCTTCACGGACTCAAAGAGCGGAAGAATACTTCATGCCGGAAGCTTACATGCAACCGCAGTCACTATAGGCTCTGGCTTGGTTGACCTTAGTTGTGACTACTGGCTGGGGCGGTGCTAGCAGATGTAGAACTACGGTAGGATTGGATGAGCACGGACGGTGGTCGGAACTCTTGAGAAGACCATGTTTGGTCATCTTGTTCTCAAACACCACGAAGTGCGAGAACGTAAAGAGGATCGAATCTTGCGGGTAAAGTGTACAAACCTCTGCGGAGGTTAAACCTAATCGATTAGCCGTGTCCCGATTACGGACAATTTGAGCATCTGGACTTGGATCTATCTGGAACTCTCAACACGGATTGATAACAATTGTGGGCAACTTATGATGATTTGGGCTATGAGACATCGGTTGGCGGAACCATGTCATGATAGAAAACTCCATAGTACAGACTTCATTTATTCCTTTGATGTAGGGAAAATAAATCAGCTTTACATAAACAAAACTCGGACCTGAGCCACAAAGCCATAATGCATATAGTATAGTTTTATCATCTGTTTTCTCATGTTGTGATCTTGCGGTACATTCAATGTCTTGACCTACATGGCTGCAACGTATCATGTTGCAGATACTTTTTTCGAGCAGTAAGAATTGATGCAGGGTTACGGTCTACACTCAACTGCCGATGGCGTTGATGGGACTCCACACCGACTATTTGTTTCAGCGTGACTTATAGGGTATATATCAGTTTTCGTTATTTATACATGTGATTGCACTTTGATATATACATTGATGTCTTGTGTGCGACATCTTGATCCGAGGATGTACGAGATACGGAAGCTTGACCGTCTGGTCGGTGCTCTGAATAGTATCGAGCACATGTTGGTATGGGGCGACCTAAATCGAGAAAGCCCTTGGACAGGATATCTCAAAAACTTTATTTTCAAAAGACTCTTACTTCTCATCTTTTCAGATTTTATCAAATAGACCCTCTCACCTCAAATAGTTAGAATATACCTTTCCTTTTGACCACATGAAGGATCAAGCTGAAGCCGCTCCGAAGATATCGGACAGTGATGACCCCTTCAGTAACAGGATTTCACCATGCGTTGGAAGAATTGCAGCTGCAACAATTGAAGACTCGAAGACTTGAAGAATTTGAAGTTCTGAAGAATTATTTGACCTTTAGAAGACCAAACCCTGTTACACAATTACGTTAGATCGGCGATTTGTGAGCTGTCATTTGTTTGATGTTTTCCAACGCCACAAAGTAAAACCCGTTTCTTCAAAACTATTGTTGTATTGTGTGTATCTCTCTCTATCCACTCTCTCATATCTCATCCCAAAACTTTTGGACCCCATAGATGATGAATGAAGTTGGTGATATTCTCTGACCGAAGACTCGGTAGGAGGCGAAGCTATGGATTGAAACATGGAGAATCACTTGGGAACAATTTGGTTTCAAGGAAGAATGAAGTATCGTCTCTTGAGTACTTTGAAGGAAGTGCTGCAACATGGTGGAGATGCATCAAGCTATACTGGATGGAATGGAGCAAAGACTTGGGAAGAATTCAAGAAGACTCGACAAGATCTCGTCTTGGAAGCACCATGATACACCAAGAAATAAACCTTGTGCACTGCAAGATTTGCGGAGAAATAGGACACACCGGGAGGAACACAAGGATGGATGCCCTCATTGTGAGGAAAAACCTGTGAGGAATGCCCAACTAGTCGGGTGACTTGTTTCTTGTGTGAAGGAACCACCCACTACCGACCAGTGTCACATTTACCCCATGGTGCAACAAACTATTAGGGAGCGGGAAGAAGGAATGAAAAGAAGCCTCCGAGAAGTTATGAAAGAACACATGATGAAGGAATGTGTTGAAGACCACGATGGAGAAGGCCTCAACAGATTTTACTCAATGCACTGCTATACATGTGGAAAGAAGGACATTTTTGCGATGTGCACCAAGGAAAAGAGTATCGGGATATTCCCGGCAATGATGAAGTTTGACCCTCGGAAATAGAAGCTCATCTGAGAAATCCGGGAAGAGAAAAAGAAGGCAACCCAGAACAACACAATTTTAGCGAGAGAAGGACTGAGTCATATCACTTATTACAGGTGCAAGGATTTAGGTCATTCGCTAGTAAATGTCGAGAAAAAAGCCAAGAATCCAGGCCTACATAATCACAAAGCCCGAGACATGTAGTCTTTTGTCTTCATTGCAAGGAAGCAGGACATTATGCTACTAAATGTCAACAAGATGAAAGCTGGAGTTGAGTAGTTGGAATTTTGATATTGGAAACAAGAGTAATAGAAAGCAATTTCATTTTATGAGTACAATAAGTTGAGTTATGTAATGGGTGCTCGAGTTTGTAATGGATTCATGAAATCAATAAAGTTAAGGTGACATGTTTTCATATGTTTAATTGTAGGAGTTGTTACTCTGTGAACAAAGATTTTGACCATTTTGAGGATATAGAAATATGGTCTATGGATGAATTGTGAATTTCATTTTAGGGTGGTAGTACCCTTGAAGAAGACTAGACTAATGGATAAGAAAATATATATTCCACGGACTGTAGTTAGAAGGAAAAAAAAGTTGGAGTTTTGCTTTTGATATGATTGTATGAAGAAGCAGTACTCTTGGATTTAAAGGATGTGTAATATGGAACAAGAGAGTTACCCAAGGATGAGTTAAAGCTGCACTAGTATTGAAGTGGTCCATAACCCACAGGCCCAAGAATTAATAAGGATCAAGTACCCACTAGAAAGAAATTTTGGGAATAGACTACGATTTCACCAAGCGATTCTATAGGAGTTCACAAAACACGAGAGTTGTTAAGGAGCGATAGATGTTTGTTTGGCTGCGGAATCAATGGATTTTCGAACTTGGTTAAATCGACAAGATAAATTCTGCAATGCTTGTGAGGATGACCGAGTGTTAGAATCGAGATTAAGCTAAACCATGTACAAGGTAATGATTTGGGTGCGGGATGGATTGATCACCATACCGACTTACTCTTATTATTAAACTGCGATATGGGATGGTAAAATCTGGTGACTTACCTATAGTAGAGGCGACGATCAAAACCTTGTTTAAACCTTAGAAAGGTATAGGTATTTTTCCCTTGTACCGGCAGTTGTTGCCAACCGTAGGTTATCGGTGAGTTCAACCGACCCGTTTTCTGCGGAAACCATAAATCGTTGACCACCATGAGATACGATATTTGTTTAGAATTGGCGCCGACCGTCGACTATGAAGACCAGTCTCGGAATAACCTTACCAAGAGTAAAGGACAAAAGAATTGAGGAAAAGGTTATGCCACTACGGAAGAGCCGAGAAGAAATTATCCTTAATATCGAGAAGACAACCTTCGACAATAAGGATGGAGTATCTGAGTTTTGATGGAACGTAACAATGCTTCTAAGGGTGGTAGCACCGAGACCGGAGATGATCGATGGATTTTGAGAAGACCCCAAACCCTAACCTATTTCTTGCTAGCCTCTCGAATCTAGGGCGAGATTCATTTTAAAGTGGTAGATTTGTAACATCCCAAAATTCTAAATTTTGGAATGTTATAATAAATAGATAGATTTGTTTGTTTGTTTGAATTGTTGTGTGATTGATTGAGTGAAATTTGAAACTTTTGAAAGTTAAATGAGAGGAAAAAAGGACTTTCCCAAACTTTCATTTTGCTTTTATGCTTTTCGTGAATTCAAATACTTTTCATCACAAAACCACGGAGAGAGGATAACATGACTTCTTCCATTTAAATGAAAAAAGGTGTTGAAAATATTTGAATTTCATTTGGAAATATTTTCTAATTCATAAACTTCATGCAACTCAATGATTTTCACGGCGAGATAAAATTACTTCTTCAAAACATATGAAATATGAGTTGGGAGTTTCAAAGGATCAAATTCAAAGTCCTTTTGGAATTATTTTTCAATTTGGAGTTATTTGATTTTATTCAAATTATTTTCTCCAAAAATAAAATACATGGAAAATAGGGTAACATGATTCCCTACATCAGAAAATTGAAGAGAAATTAATTTGAAGTCATTTTGGTATTTTAAAAATGATTTTATTGGATTTTATTGGACCAGTAGCACTGTGTGAATTATTAAAATTTGTGTGGATTTTATTTGACATTAGAATAATGTTCATCTTGTAGGAAATATTTTTCTGCAAATTTTGATATATTATATGCCTATATAAAAGTTTTAATTATTTTGTTTTTTTAGTTAAATTTTGTTAAATAATATTTATATATATATATATATATATATATATATATATATATATATATATATATATATATATATATATATATATATATATATATATATATATATATATATATCATATGGGCAAAGCCCAACGCGACACCAGCCAAGGCCATCATGCACACACACCTAGGGGCAGGGCCAAGGTTTCCTATTCTTTTACAAAATCCTAGTAGGATTTGATCCCGTTCGTTATTCCGTTTATTCGATTTGTTTCTAGATCTTTTCCTCTTTGTTTCCTAATCCTAGTCTATTTCTTGTCCCTACCCCAAGCAAAACCCTCCCTCCCCAATATAAATACCCACACCCCCCTCCAACACATCAAACCAACACCTCTCCTCTCCTCTCCTACAGCAGCCCCACCGTCGCTGTGCCACCTGCGGAGTTCGCGGATTCACCGCCAAGTCTGTCGCGCGCCTCGACCTCTCCTGAGGTTATATGATCTCCTCTCCACCGTCCGTGATCTCCTTTCCTCTAGGAGCAACATAACACGGATCCGATCTTCTTCCCCAACTCACGACTACTCCGTGAGATCCACGAAATCCCGTAATTCATTTTTCGAAAATAGCAATCTTAGAAAATTCATATCTTTTAGAGTTTTTAGTATTTTTGAGTGATTCCAATTGCTATGTGTCACAAATTTGCTGAAGTTTCTGTTAGTTCAATTTTATTTCACATTTGAGCAGTTTAAATTTGTGTTTGTATGAATTTTCTCAAATCACTAGATTTGAGCTATTTTGAGTTAGGAATATTATTTTGACGATTCTTTTTGCTCCTGGTCTCTAGGACCTTTGTTTATCCAGTAGTATTTAGTATTTTATTTCTAGGTTAATTTAAATTAGGTTTTTAGCAAAACAGTACTTTTTTTATTAGTTCTGTTTAGCTTTTTTTTTGTTTTATTAGTTTTAAATTATTTTTTTCCTTTT
>JAHIAM010010910.1:0-10024 GCA_021605205.1 Aegilops longissima
AAACAAGACCAGCAAAGCCGCCCGATTGTGCCGACAAATCCCGATAGGAGCTGCACATATCTCGTTCTCGAGGGCACATCCGGATGAGCAGTCCATACAACTAAAACCAAACCTCAAGTTGCCTTGAGGGCGCTACCTGACACTCTAGTTGAACCGACCTTTCGAAGGAGCACTGGTCGGGGTTAAAATAAAGATGACCCTCGGGCTCGAAAACCGGGGGAAAAAGGCTTAGGTGGCAAATGGTAAAACCAAAGTTGGGCCTTCTTGGGCGAGTCTTATTCAAGCGAACTGTCAAGGGGTCCCATAAATCACCCAACCGTGTAAGGCATAAAAATCAAGGAACATAACACGGTATGGCGGAAACTAGGGTGGCGAGAGTGGAACAAAACACGGGCATAAGGCGAGCCTTCCACCCTTTACCAAGTATATAGATGTATTAATTAGCAGATAAATATTGTGATATCCCCAACAAGTAAACATGTTCCAAGAGGAACAACATCTCCATGTTCAACAAGGAACAAACTTCACTTCACTGCAACTAAGCGCTATAAGAGATTTGAGCAAAGCGGTAACATAGCCAATCAGCGGTTTGCTAGGAAAGGATGGTTAGGGGCTGACATGGTAATATGGGTGGCATGATATAGCAAGTGGTAGGCATCGCAGCATAGGCATAGCAAAAGCGAGCAACTAGCATAGCAAAGATAGAAGTGATTTCGAGGTATGGTCATCTTGCACGCAATGTTCTCGAGTTGTCGAAAGCTTGATCCTCGGCGTTCTCAACAGGCTCCTCGTTCACGTACTCGTCTCCGACTCTACCCAAAGCAACAACACAAACAAAGGAACCACAATAAATCCCGGTGCAATGCACAATCAACATGATGCAAAACATGACATGATATGCATGATGAGATATGCAATGCTTATGTGCGCTCCGGAAGGTAAATGATGAACCAGGCATCAACTTGGCAAACCAAGCGTGCCACTGGAAAGATGAGATGATTTCGGTTGAAATCGATATAAAGATCACCGGAATCGGATGCACGGTTTGCAAATGGCAAGCAAAACAAGAATGGCGCAAATCTGCCATAAACAGCATGATGCCACTTTGCAATCAACAATTAATTAAGCTACTGCACCCAAACGTATCAACAAAGCACATGGCAGTGATCTACACATGATGCTCGACAAAAGATGAGCACTGAGCTACGGCTAGTTCACATCATAACAGGTTCAAACAAGCATGGCAAAAGTGCAATAATAATCAGGCTGGACATGGCAAAAACAGTAACAGGTTGCAATGTTCAGAGCATCAAAACTACATGCTACGGGACCTTAAAATAGCAAAACATGGCATGGCATGAATCTACTCAAAGCATATTTCAAAAGTCCTTACTGACCATAAGCCAAAAGGACTAGAAAATATAGTAACACCCATGTCAATATTGAAAGTCTTGTTAACAGATTCAGCAACTTGACATGTCAAAAACTGATAACGAGATGGCATGTTTACAAGCTCAATGCACTCACTACAGAGCCTCAAATGATAAACTAAGCATACATACATCAAGAAGACATGACATAGAAGACATACATGGCAAGAACACTGACATAGCCTATACTGGGTCAACCACAACATCCTCGGCAAAATTGAATAACGTATACAATCTGCCAGAAAACATTTGGTAGCAAAAGTAGAGCTCGATTGACTCAAGCTATGGCATCCCATAATTGCAAACAAAGGCATGGATGGATAGAGCAAGTCATGCTTTACAAAACACCCTTACTGAAGTATCTCAAAATATGCATAGATCTCTCGGTATCATCAAGTAAACATGGCATCAAAATCAGCTAAAACAGGGCTGAAATCAGCGACATTAGGACACCTACTTTGCATGCTTGTGCTAGTCACCACATAGATCACAAAAATACATGGAATATACCACTGGAAAGATGACATGGCATTTTACAAAACTCATGTAGGAATCAAATTCATAGGGTGCACATATTAATCATAGCAAAAATAACAAAAGTGCAACTTCTGATAAAACCAGAAACTATCAGCACATAGCACTCTTCCAACAGCATTTCGGGAATCAAGATGAGCTCAAATGAAAATGATGCAATGGAATGAAATGATCTACTCTTGAGACGAACATTTCGACATATTATCTGTGAAAAATGGATCTCTGGATGCGAAGATATAGCATGTTGAATATTGCACAAAATTAACAAAAGATGCAAAACTTAGAGAAATAACGAGGAGGGAGGAGTCAGCAGTGCGGTTCCGAGATTGGATCGGGCAGAGGCAGCGGATCGAGCGGCAACGGCGAGGAGCCAGGGAGTCGGCCGGTGGCGAGGAGCTGGCCGAGCCTTGGCGGAATGAGCGCGAGGCGCGTATGAGCCATGTCGAGGACGAGCTGCAGCGGCAGGGCAGGCCATGGGAGGAGCAGTCAGGATCGCCGGAGGCAGTGAGCGGAGATCAGCCGGCTGGCTGGATGGTGGGAGGGCCCTGCACAGACCTCATGAGCCCATGGTCAGCGCAGTGGTGCGAGCCATGCGTGGTGTGAGGTCGAGCGTGGCAGGAGCGTGTCCGGCCGTCCGGTTCGTCGTGGCTGGCAGAGGAGACTAGGGTTTCGTCCGGTTGGAGGGTGTGCTTAAATAGGCATAGAGGACTAGGAGAGTCCAAATGAGGTGTAGTTTTCGCCCACGATCGTGATCGACGACGGAGAGCATGGAGGTGACTTAGATGGGTTATTGGGCTGTTTTGGAGGGTGTTGGGCTGCAACTTAAAGAGGCCTTCTGAAGGTGCGGTTAACGTTGGAGTACCAAGCGAGCTCAAATGACCCGAAACTTGACCGGTGGTCTCGGTGTTATACCAAGGCCACTAGACAAACCTCGGTCCATTTGAGAAGGTTTAATACCCTTTACGGAAAAAGCGTAAAAGGACGCGGGGAGATAGGAGTGCGGATTGCAAAAGCGGACAACGGGAAAAATGCTCGGAATCATAGAGGCGAACACGTATGCAAATCGATGCACATGATGACATAATATAAAATGCATGACACGGACAAAATGCAAAAGGAGAAAACCCAACCACGGAGGAATATCATATATCGATCGAAAATGGCAAGAGTTGGAGTTACAAATATGGAAAGTTACTTAGGGGTGTTACAACTTGACCTTGTCCTTACGGATGAGCTTGCCACCATTGTCTTCCCTCTTCTCATATGGGCACTCCAACAAAGTGACTCACATTGCCACAATTGAAACAAGTCCTCACTCGTTGCTTGCCCTTCGCCACTGATTTGCTCTTGTTGAAGTTGGGCCTTGAGTTCTTCTTGCTCCAAAATTGCCTTGAAGCAAGGGCCATGTGTTCATGATAGTCATACTTCTATCTTGAGGTTGCTCTCTTCTTCTTCCTCCTCTCCATCTTCTTGACACAAATCTTGGCCTTCAAAGCAAGGTTGGGCTTCTTTGCTCTTTGGGAGCTGAAGCACCGCATTGTCGGCGGTCTTGTCCAATATGCTCATAGCCACAAACTCATCCAACACATCACTTGAGGACAGGGTGTGGAAGTCCGACCGTTGACGGATGCGGAGGACATGGCTTTGTGATAGGGCATCATTGCCTTGAGAATTTGCGCTTGATCCGGTTGTCATCCGTGTCCTTACTTCCATGATCCCGAAGGAAGGCTGCAAGCTTAGTTACTCTCGATAGAGCTCACGAGGTTCTTCTTCTTCTTTCATTGCAGACTCATCGGCTTCATCTTGGACCACTTCATAATTGGAGCGTTGAATGCTTGCTTCCTAGATAAAGGAAACCACCTTGAGCCAAGCATCTTTGGCAAGGGAGTAGGGCGGAGATGAGGGAGGTCTTCGGGAAGGATTGCTTCTTGGATGATGAAGAGCATTCTCATTGAATTGATGGTCCACGACTTCTCTAGGAGAAGTTGCTCGAATCATCTTGAGATAGAAACCTTCTTGATGATTCTCCAAAGGTTAGTGTTCACATGATTTAAATGGCGCTTAAAGCGATAAACCCAAGAATCAAAATCCTCCTTTTTATCAATCTTAGGTGGTGGACGGCATGATTCAAATGAGTGGAAGAATCGGTCCACCATAAATGGGAGGAGGTTGCACATGGATGAAGATGCGGTGCCATTCTTACCACTAGGCGATGGGGCTTTCTCACTAGAAGCTTCCCCCTTATCGGAGTTAGCATCCGCTCCCGTGTTGGCGGGATCACCCACTTTCACAGGTGCGGTGGAAAGTTTAAGCCCTTCTAGGAATTCCTTAAACATGTCCTTGACCTCGGTCGTCATGGAGGTTTTCAATGTGTCCAGCATACATTGAATTCCTCACGAAGATCAGTACCCCATCTCCGTAGATGATATCGGTTTGCACGGTGCTCCCCACATCATCTCGGCGTCAACCATACTCTCCGGACGGTAAAGTCCTTAAAAGAGCGAGGCTCGATACCAATTGAAAGGATCGATATAGTTGACTAGAGGGGGTGAATAGGCAACTAACAATTTTAAGCTTTTCTTTACCAATTTAAACTTTGCAATAATAAAGGTTGTCTAGAAGTGCAACTAGGTGGACAACCTATATGATACAATCAACACAAACACAAGAGCAAGCAAAGATAGAAACACAAATAAGCTTGCACAAGTAAAGGGATAAGATAACCAAGAGTGGAGCGGTGGAGGCGAGGATGTGTTACGAAGTTCCTTCCTTTTGAGGAAATCGTCTCTGTTAGGCGGTGTGGAGCACAATGCTCCCAAGAAGCCACTAGGGCCACCGTAATCTCCTCACACCCTCGCACAATGCAAGAGCCGTGATTCCACTATTGGTGCCCTTGAAGGCTGACAAGCGAACCTTTACAAACAAGGTTGGGGCAATCTCCACAACAATTGGAGGCTCCCAACAACACCCGAAGCTTGAATATGGCTCCACGGTGACCTCAACCGTCTAGGGTGCTCAAACACCCAAGAGTAACAAGATCCATAAGGGATAAGTGTGGGGAATCAAAAGTCTCTTGGTGGAAGTGTGGATCGGGCCCTTGTCACCCAATCCGAGCAAATCAACAAGTTTGATTGGCTAGGGAGAGAGATCGACCAAAATGGAGCTTGGAGCAACAATGGAGCTTAGAGATGGAAGAGGTGGTCAACTAGAGGTAGGATACCGCCTTTTATACTCGGGAAAAGATCAACCGTTATCTTCTAGTTCAGCCAGCGACCGCAGGTACTACCGCTCAGCGCGGTACTACGCGTGCTACAGCAATACTACCTGATAGCAGAACTAGGGGCCTTTGTTGGCGATACTACGCTGGCGGGTACTACGCAAAGCGAGCAAGCCACGACCTCTGAAGCGCGGATGAAATAAATTACATCCGTGCCTACTTCGCTGAAAAAAGCGGTCACGAAAACCCGGCGGTACTACGCGCCCGAGTATGATACTACCATGGAAGCGCGGATGTAAAATTACATCCGCTCCTACAACATGACGCATACGATCGAGGCATGAGGGCCCGCGGTACTACGGCTCAAGAAGGCGGTACTACCGTGTCCACTCGGCGGTACTACCGTGTGGTAGCGGATGTAAAAATTACATCGCGCCTACTACCTGCGAGAGCAGCACAAAGGCGTGGGAGTTGCGGTACTACGGCTCTGAGGGGCGGTACTACGTGACCCTAAGCGGTACTACGGCTGATGCTTAGCAGTACTACCGCTCCCTAAGCGATACTACCAAGAACAACGATGGCCGTCGGTTTATGCACAACTATGACACGGGAAGATGCTCCAAAGTGCAAGGAAAGGAAGAACAAGTATGCGTGTTGATTCCACCCAAACCTTTCGGCGGACCCCCTCTTAATAATCGGCTCTCCTCGACTCAAATCCACCAAAAAGAAGCGTGAAACGGCGCCGTCTTCAATAGTCTCGAGGGCACCGAATCGTCTGATGCCTAGTCATGAAACATCCGAGAAGCTCAAGGCATACGATTAGTCCATAAAGTATCGTCATCAATCACCACAATACTTAAGGGATAAATATGCCCTTACACAAGCTGCGCCATTGATTACTGGCGCTTGGGAGATAGCGAGTTTTACCGGTGGCGGGGCGCATAGCTTCATCCGCCCATATAAGGGATAAGGATCCACCTTTTAACCTCGCCTTCTTCCTCCTTTGCTCATCCATTTCCGTGCACTTTCGAGCTCCAGCGCCAAGTCCGCACATCCTCCTCAACCTTCTCCAGCCATGTCCAGGCGGGAGGCAAGTGGATGGTCTCCTCCGTCACGGAGGGACAAGTCAAAAAGCTGCGGAAGGCGGATACTTGTCCGCGACATCGTGCACGGCTCCCGGCGAGGCAGCTCATTCCACCCCTAGGCCCCATGAGAGGTGGTGTTCCTCACCCACTTCCTCCGCGGACTAGGTTTTCCACTTCACCCATTTGTCCGAGGGCTCATGTTCTACTCGGCTGGATTTCCACGATCTGGCCCGAACTTCATCCTCAACATCTCGGCGTTTATCGTCGTATGCGAGACCTTTCTATGCATCAGCCCCACTTGACTTATGGTGAAGACCTTCAATCAAGCCGAAGGTAGTGGGCGGCCGCAGAGTCTTGGAGGTGCCATGGTTGGCAAGATGGCCAAAGTCCTATGGCTGAGGGCTCCTTTTGGAGGCCGTGAAGGGGTAACAATCGGGGTGGTTCTACATCACCAAGCGCGCGACTCTCAATGGCGGCGGCCCCAATTCGATCTGGCTTCCCCCGTCTCACATCATGGAAAAGAGCGGGCTGACATGGGGTTATTCGGAAGAGCTGTCGGACTCCAAACCTGCGTCCAAAACCTGGTGGACAAGAATCTCAAGCTTGTCAGCGTAATCCGGTGATGCTCATCCGCGGATTCTCCCATGCCACAATGGGCCTTCAAGTTGTGGGAGTTTGATCCAGCCACACGAACCTTGAGCGGCTCTTGACACTACGTCGAAGATGCACGGAAGGTCTGTTCAAAGGCGTCGAAGCTCCGCATCCGCTACTGAAGATCGTGATTCAGCTCGCAGCGTCAAGCCAGCGAGGTAAGTTATTTACCCTTTATGGGACTCCTTTTCATAGTTTGACTCTATCGGGATTTAAAACTCCTAACCTTTGGCGGGCTGGCTGAAGATGTCGGACAGATTATATCAGCCCCTTTGCGAAAGACCAGCGGGCGCTGATTGCCAGGGCTCTGGCTCGGCACCTCACGTGGTGCGGAGAAGAAGGCCAAGAAAGAAGGCCACGGGAACTCGAAGGAGCTCCGGCGCCGAGTCTTTGTCGGACTCATCGTCAAGCGACTCTGGCGGAATCCTCCCACGAGGGCGAGGAGGAGGAAAAAAGCCTCTCCCAGTGAAGAGAGAAAAAGGAAGGCCATCCCATTGGGGAGGCCGGAGGGTCAAAAGGAAGGACCCTTCCTTGGACTTCTCCACCAGCCGACAACAGCGAGGAGGAATGGCCACCAAGTGCCAAGCCCTTGTCGAGATCATAAGTGTCGGACTCGGAATAGCTCATGACTTCTTATTTGTCCATAGTGTCTTCTAGCGAATATAACCATGTAGCCGCCCAGGGCAGGCTGCCCGCCGTCGGCGGCTCCTGAATCGTCGGATGTGAATAGCACTTCACTTCATTGCCTCCTCTCCTCGTGGCTTGAGCGACACAGCGGTGGAGTCCCAAAGAGCCCAGCCAGGAGGAGGTGGTCTGGAGGCACCCGAGCGACCTCCGGACTCCGGGCGCAAAGGCGAAACCCGGAGGGCTCTAAGTCGGCCTGCGGACTCGTCTCGGAACCTGATGGTTCGAAGTCCGACATCTGACCCCTTCGTAAGTGTTGGGGAGCGTAGTAATTTCAAAAATTTCCTCGCTACGCAAGATCATGGTGATGCATAGCGAGAGGAGAGTGTTGTCCACGTACCCTCGTGAACCCAGCGAGGCGTTATAACAAGCGGTTGATGTAGTCGTCGTCTTCACGATCCAACCGATCCAAGTACCGAGCGTCGGCAGCTCCGAGTTCAGCACCGTTCAGCTCGATGGCGACCCCGGACTCGATCCAGCAAAGTGCGGGGATGAGTTCCGTCGACCGCGGCGTGGTGGCGATGATGATGTTCTACGGCGCGGGCTTCGCCTAAACTCATGACGATATGACCGAGGTGGAATATGGTGGAGGGGCACCGCTGCAGCTAGAGCGATCCGAAGATCAACTTGTGTGTTATGGGGTGCCCCCTGCCGTATATAAAGGAGCAAGGAGGAGGAGGCCAGCCCTAGGAGGAGGCGCGCCAGGGAGTCCTACTCCCCAGGGAGTAGGACTCCTTCTTTCTAGTCCAACTAGGAGAAGGGGAAAGGAGGGAAGAGGGAAGGAAGGGAGAGGGTCGCGCCCCAAACCCCTTGTCCAATTCAGACCGGGCTTGGGAGGGCGCGCCACCTCGGCTCCTTCCACTAAGGCCCACTAAGGCCCAATACTCTTCCCGTATTCCCGTAACTCCCGGTACTCGAAAAATACCGAATCACTCGGAACCTTTCCGATGTCGAATATAGTCGTCAATATATCGATCTTTACGTATCGACCATTTGAGACTCCTCGTCATGTCCCGATCTCATCCGGGACTCGAACTCCTTTGGTACATCAAAACTCATAAACTCATAATATAAGCATCGCCGAGACCTTAAGCGTGCGGACCCTACGGGTTCGAGAACTATGTAGACATGACCTAGAACTATTCTTGGTCAATAACCAATAAGCGGAACCTGGATGCTCATATTGGCTCCTACATATTCTCGAAGATCTTTATCGGTCAAACCGCATAACAACATCGTTGTTCCCTTTGTCATCGGTATGTTACTTGCGAGATTGATCGTCGGTATCAATACCTAGTTCAATCTGTTACGGCAAGTCTCATTACTCGTTCGTAATGCATCATTCCGTAACTAACTCATTAGCTACATTGCTTGCAAGGCTTATAGTGATGTGCATTACCGAGAGGGCCGGAGATACCTCTCCAGAGCAATCGGATGACAAAACCTAATCTCGAAATCGCCAACCCAACATGTACCTTTGGAGACACTGTAGTACTCCTTTATAATCACCCGATTCGTTGTGGCGTTTGGTAGCACCAAAGTGTTCCTCCGTAAGCAGGAGTTGCATAATCTCATAGTTACGAGGAACATGCATAAGTCATGAAGAAAGCAATAGCAATGTACTAAGCGATCAAGTGCTAGGCTAGCGGAATGGGTCATGTCAATCACATCATTCTCCTAATGATGTGATCCCATTAATCAAATAACAACACATGTCTATGGTTAGGAAACATAACCATCTTTGATTAATGAGCTAGTCAAGTAGAGGCATACTAGTGACTATATGTTTGTCTATGTATTCACACATGTATCATGTTTCCGGTTAATACAATTCTAGCATGAATAATAAACATTTATCATGATATGAGAAATAAATAATAACTTTATTATTGCCTCTAGGGCATATTTCCTTGAGTCTCCCACTTGCAATAGAGTCAATAATCTAGATCACATCGCCATGTGATTTAACACCAATATTCATATCGTATATGATTAACACCCATAGTTCACATCATCATGTGACCAACACCCAAAGGGTTTACTAGAGTCAATAATCTAGTTCACCTTGCTATGTGATTAACACCCAAAGAGTACTAAGGTGTGATCATGTTTTGCTCGTGAGAGAAGCTTAATCAGCAGTGTCATCATATTGAGCCGTATGTATTTACAAATATTCTATGTCTACAATGCTTTGCGGAGCTACTATAGCTAATTGCTCCCACTTTCAATATGTATCAGTTGAGATTTATAGTCATCTGGATCGGTGTAAAACTTGCCTTTGTTGTAACTCTTTCTGACGGGCTCTTTTATCACCTCCATAATCGAGAAATATTTCCTTAGTCCTCACTAAGGATATTCTTGACCGCTGTCGATGATCTACTATTAGATCAAAATTGTATTCCTTTGCCAAACTCGAGCAAGGT
>JAHIAM010010911.1:0-13171 GCA_021605205.1 Aegilops longissima
CCCCCCCCCCGCTTCCCGGGGAACATGCGGACTAGGTGCTCCAGGCCCCTAGCGGGTGTTGCTTCTTTTAGCGGTTGTGACCTGAATTGAAATCGGAACTCTGACCTCTACAAAGGTGAAATAGTAAAGGGAGAAACCTTGTGCATTTAGTATCCGAAGAAATGCGAAAAAGCCTCAACTAGTTTCTTTATGGGATGAATACGGTGTGGCGGAGCGTAAGATTTGCATGAATAAGGAAGAGGTACCTCTTTATCTTTGGGTGTTGTGTCCTCTCTTTTTGATGATCTTCTTGTTGTTGGAACAAGTTGTGGAGGATGGTGCAGCCTTGGGCGAACCCATGGCCAAGTTGTTGAGTGTGGTGCGGTGGCCTGTTGGTGGCGGGGAACAGATCGGGGGTGAGCGCGTGGGGGAAACTCCGGTCCGGTGGGCGGTTGCGGGTGGAGCCCAGGGGGCGCGGGGGCGTGGTGGAGTGGTTCTCGGCGCCGGCGTCGGTGTCGTGGCAGCTCGCCTCGGCCCCTGCTAAGTCCTTGAGGGCTTTTGGGTTGCGGTTGCGTTGGCGGCGGCGTGGGTACGGCTCCGGCGTGATGGAGGGGCGGTGGGATTGGCGCTATGGGGTGGGGGCGGAGGGGCTGGGGTTTCGGGTGGTGGAAGGCGTTTTCCGCCCCGGAGTATGAATGGGGAAGCGGAGGGGGGGAACTAAGGGGAACAATGTTTGGTTTGAGGCGCTTGTTTGAAATTTGGAAAGTTACAAACTTTGCCCCCATCTAAATTTTGGACATATTGCGGGTTGGGGTAGAACGTCATGTCGGTGTCCCAAATGTGGTGGGATAGATTTGGCGGGCATGGGTGGCCCATGGCGTATGATGCTTCTCTGGCGTCTTGGTGAAGTTACAAACCTACCCGGTTTAGACCTTTGGACATCGGGCGATAGGCTACATGGGCAGTCAGAGCGATAATTTCCTACCACCAAAACATTAGTCTCGTGCGGTTTGGTGACGAGAGGCCTATTTGGCGATTCGTTCAATATTTGGGAGCAGAATCATTAAAGTTTTTGGTTCTCTTGAATTGAACTTTCAGGATTTGTCGAACTTCACAAATCTTTACTCTTGAAAATCCTAAAGCTACGATTATTTTGGAATGGAGGGTACATTTGAATATACATTGTACAGTATATATTAAAAATATACAACTTACCTCGGTTCATGCATGGTTCGAGATATAATCTCCTTGGTTGCAAAAAAAGTTAGATATCATGCGAATATATATAGCATGTTCAAACTCACAACAAAGATTGATGCCCCTTTTACATCTGATTTACAAATGCCATTATCTAGGGTTCAAATAGATGAATGCACTTCCTATGAATTGAATCTTGAAACCCCTTTATGTTGAATTAGACATGTATTCTATTTAGTAGCTAGCAATTTGGAATGTATCCATGCAAGTGACAAATGTATAAAGTGCTTCACACTAACAACATGGAGTGCACTAATTAATGTTTATATATGAATTGCAAAAGCATCCATTGCCTGTATTTCAAACCGCTCTCACTCTATGGATCGATAATATGAAATAAACACATGCACATACTAGAATTCAATTGCAGTTGAAAAAAAGCCTACTCCTGATGCGTATATTAGTGATAGGGGTGTGTACAAAGTACAGTGAATACCGAGCATTGTGCGTGTGTGTATACTATCGTACGAACTAGCCCCCAAGCTTATATAACATACTAAGGGCCTAGGATTACAAATCATATATAGTAAACTTATCACCGGTGGGGATAGAGTCCTCCATGACTCTGGTAACCGTGTTATCGCAGAGTCCTCCACATGGGTCTTCATATAACCGTCTCGGTCCAACCTATATGTGGCGCAGGATGGAACCAACCCATGAGTCTTCATGTTGACCCACCACAACTAGAAATGATGTGCCCACCACACCATACACTGCAATCGGCCACTAAGAAAATAAGCATATACAATAGTACAAGCGGTATCTAGCTCACGATCGTCTGCATATTTTGTTGATGACAGCAGCGGACTTTGCATTTGATCGTGCTCCGTATTTTGTTGGCGACACTTACGGTCATTGTATTTGAAGCGAAAGAGCGATATGGTCCTTGGACTTGAGAATAAGCTCATCCACGGTCACCACATACATTTTGTCGTGCTAACCAACATGTGGTTGGATGGTTAGAGGGCGGTGGTTTCTCGAGCCCACCAAGGTTAAAGTCCGGTGCTCGCATTCATCTTGTGTTGATTTCAGTATTTTACGGCGATGTAGGTTCGTTGGGAGGAGGCGTTCCGCTCGACTCGAGGCACCTATGGTGACTTCGTAAAATCTCAAGATCATATATCTTTGGCCCACTCTCGAAGGTGCTCATAGGGAAGGGTTGGCGTTGTGCTTATAGCGGTGAGTGCTTTGGCGTATATATGAGCCCTTGCGTCTATCCGTGTTAAACAAATACATATCATGATTATCCGGATTTGGCTCACCGTTACAACTCTATTTTGTTGATGACACAATCAATTGACCGTCAAAGCGTTCCCACGGCAAAACTAGTGTTGCACCATCGGGGGCGTAACGTGGGGCCCACTGTTGCGTATATGAAAGAAAGAAATGGTAGTTTAGTGTCTTGTGTTAATAAAATAGGAGTACATTTAGGGTGATCATCACGGTCCGGCTCACCATACAGCTCCGTAATTTGTTGATAACACGATCAATTGACCGTCAAACAGTCCACATTTAGCGGCGCATTACCATAGGGCCCACCCGTCGCGATATGAAGGACAGAAATGGTAATAAATTAGTGGTGGGGTGGGTATTGATATTGAGACCTCTGGTTGGCGATCACCGGCGGTTGGAGGCGTTCATTGGGCGGTGGGGTGGGGATCCCGGAGGCGGGGTGGGGGCTAGAGGATGGCGATCTCTGGCGGACGGCGATAGGAGTGGTTTGGGAGGCGGGCCACCACAGGCGGCGAAGTGGCGGTTGGCGGTGGTGGTGGCGGCTCGGTGGAGTTTTGATAAGCTGGAGGCCCTTGATTTACGTATCAACGGTGGAAAATCTAATGACCGAGAGATGAAAAAATCGATCGGTGACGTGTAGCCTCACCCGCTGCTACACATACGCTACGAACACGCCGCGCATGTAGGCGTGCAACAACTGCGTACACATGCACTCATGAACACCGCGCGTATGCACCCATGCATGCAACGCGAGAAGTACCCTTGCACGCCCAACGCCTGCATGCACACAGCCATGACGCAAGACACACGCTCAACCTATCGTGCATGCACCCTTTGTTAGACATGGATTATTCCGGGTATTAATCAATCTTATCGTGATAAGCAGAACATTGATGTTTGCAGCGGTCTTTATGAATCACAATATCGAGCGGGCTATCAACATATGGCTTATCTACATTAAAAGATGGCGTCACACTCAATGAACAATCACGGTTTATGAAATGCCGCTTAAGACCCCGGCCCACCAAAGGTTCCTCTGCTCCTTGCCTCGTTGGTCAGCGACATGCAGGACGCACCAAAACCCCTGCGTCGGTGGAAAACACGGCGGTGTCCTGGAGTGGTCGGGCGCCATTCACGCCGCCCGGTGAACACGCCCCGTGCGCATTCAGCCTCCATGAAACCGCGGTGTGGGCCGAAACCCTCTAGACACCGTCCGTTCATGACTAGGCGGCGTTAAGCGCAACCCGGCGAGCTCCTCCGTCCGCCACCTATTTAATCTCCTATTTAAGCGAGGCCAAGCGGCCAGAATCGCACACCTCCGCCGCTGCCCTATCTCCTCCACCATTTTGTCCCTCTTACAATGGCTTCACGAAGAGTAGTTATTCGCATCCAAGCGGCTGGGTAGCCCGCGGATCTGAGCTATGCAGCTCGTGATCCACCTCCCTCCCTCGCCAGCGGGCGATTTGCCGCCCCAAGCGGTAGCGAGTTGCAACTTCGCCGCTCGAGGCCAGCTCGGCGAGCAGGCGCACATGCGTCGTTCTTTGCCGTCCGCCGCCGCCTCGTACGCGTCTCCCATTTCAGTGGCGAGACTCCCATGCGCGGCAGCGCCATGCAAATGGCAACGAAGTCGGTCGCGCGAGAAGCGGCGAGTCGGTGGCCGGCGCCTCGCGTCCGCCGTCATCATCAGGAAGTAGAACATGGGAGGCCGCCGCGGCGGTCCCATGAAGGCCACCAGCGGGCGGCGCGCGTACGGCAGTGTCTTGCGGATCCTTTTGTTGCGAGGACCTTCGTCGACCCGCATGGGCTCCACGAAGAGGGGAATGTTAGGATGAACTCAAGCGGTGCGGCCATGGCGAAAGTAATCGCCAAAATTTTGCTACCGGGCAAGATCCAAACAGCCCCTCCAACAGATTCAAATCCCTCATTAGCGTGGAATTTTGCCATGTGTTGTTTTCATGGACTAGCAAGATGCCGTGCATTGCAGGAACATCAAGATGCATTTTTACAAACTCCGCATGCATGCAAGGGATAATTAATGTCCTCCTTTGCTAGTACCATGAGGCAAACACCATTAATATTGCATCGATTAGTGTTAGTGGCCTTGTATATCTGCAAATTGTAATTTTGATAGTGGCCCTTGTATATAAAAATGGAGGGAGAAAGATGAGAGATAAGGTGAGGAGGAGTGGGGCGTGGTGGTGGTGGTGGTCGGTTGGCGGAGGCATGGGGATGGGCGGTGCATTATGTCTAGGTTTGTATCTCTCTACACACTCCACGTGGGTGGGGGCGTGCCGAAGAGAGAGGTGCTCGCAGCGCCGTACTCCGTCTCTTTCCCAACCACACCAGCGGGTACGGTGGAGCTCATTTACTGTCTGAAAAAGGCAGCCGTGGTAATTTTGCGATGTCTTGGTTGTCCACTTGGTGGAGGAGGATCTTCTACCACGGGTGAACAAACAAATTGTGACTTGGCGTTATGTTAAATTTAAAAAGAGGCAAACCATGTGGGGCCTACCTTAGAGGCAAGGCTCTATACCTTTGGAGTACTTTTGATGTGTCCGTCAACTTCAGCAGAACAAGGAGAAAGCTTGCTTAGTCGCCGTCTCCCAGCCTGCAGTGCCTGATGGCTCATGAGGATGAGGTGAAGCTTGCTTTCGCCTTCGCCCGCTCCTCGCCATGCGCGGTGGCTCTGCAACCACGAGGAGAAAATTTTACTACTCCCTCCGTTTACTCCTCGTCCCTACTATGTACTTTGGTTAGTACTCCCTCCATTTACTTATACAAAGGCCACTATAAAAAATATATTTTGCATCTATACAAGGCCACAAATAGTAATCGAGACAAAAGTTACTACTCCCTCCTTTCCGGTTTATGGCTCAATTTCAAAATCTCTCCAACCAAGGTAGGCGGTGAATGGTCGAATTAATTTACGTAGTTTGCACAAGTAATTAGTCGCTAGTTTTTCTCAATAAATTCGTTTACCAAGACATTACTTAGACGAATGCATGAATGACCACTAAATTTCCATGAACTTGTACATGCATTAGTTAGTTCCTCTCCTTTGCTTCGTCGGGTGATCTAAGCAGCGAAAATCCAACATGTAATGGTACTACTACTAGTATAGTAGAATTGAGACTTATCAAGCGGAAACAGTGTTTTTTAGATGAGCCCTATAAACCCTAGTAGAGTGCGTACTCAAGTAGCAGATTTTTCCAAAACTAAATTAAGCTCCTTTCATGAATTACTGTAAGTATACTCCTCGTCGGCGCTCCCTTTCCTGAATTACATACTTCACAACTTAAGCGACATATGGGACATATAATGGCAAGATTACGCATTAATCAAGCCTGGAAATAACTTGGTCTTGAGGACAGAAAGGGGTGCCTTTACCCACTACATGTGACCGTGATGTTAGTAATGAGCAATGAGATGTCAAATCACAATGCCGCACCTTCCCAGGGCGGACAAAGTAACCATTATTTCACGCCCGATTCGCCATCATCTCAAACCACGTACTAGTATTGAGCCTGCCTCAAGAGGGACAGCGCATCGCCAGTGCGTCATGACACGTGGGACGCGCTGACGACCATGCTCCCACCGCGATACCGGTAAAATCACCTCATTTTTACTATACTTCCTCGCGTTATCGGTTTTTGCATACTGCCGTCGTTCTAGGTTGAAATTTAGCGGCTATATGTGATGAACAGTACTCTAGCCTTTAAAAAATGCTTTTATGCAGTACTACTAATGATGGATTGCCATGGAGCAAAAGTGAAAAAAAGGTGGTACATATAGAGAGAAGCTGTCGTCATGAGTGTGCATATGGTACTATTAAAAAAGCTAAATGCGTGTAATTGGTGTAAATTCTACTAAAGAAATACTAGTAGTATGTACATCTTTGAAGAGTTAAAGTAATGAGAAGAAACATATCATGGATTCGCTGGGGGCTCAACTGACACCCCTCAAATTAAACTAAGCACACACGAAATTAAACTGCAACTAATCCGGTGGAACTTGCATTAGAGTTTAGAACCACCATGAGCAGCGACACGCCACCTTACTCGGGTCCTCGTCCCGTCCTCGACTTCGTCCTTGTCCATCTTCCTCTTGGCGATCTTCTTTGCTTGAACCTGCACACTTGGTTGTTGCTCTTCATCCAACCCTTGTAGATATTGAAGCAAAGGTAGCCATCCATTGCAGCGTAGTGGATGTGGTCTATATCTAGTACATTCCGTTGCCATGCATGGCGATGAAACATGTATGGAGGTTTCTCCGGTTTACCGTCTGAAGGATGAACCATGGCTCCTGCCGGTCGGCGTGAAAGGTGACGAAGGGCACCGGCCGATTCTTACGGAGGTCGAAGGGTTGCCTACAATGAGGCCGATCCGACCGGGACTTCTTGTCGTTCTTAAAGTCTCTGATGCAATTTCACTGTTTTGTCATTAGGAAGTTCTTAAAATCCGGCACTCAACGTCGGCATGGCATATGTGGTAGACCAAGCAAGCGTTATGTACACAAACCGGATCCGGCGGGCTTCTTCCTCTCTTTGTCCTTTAGATCCTTCTCTTGTCCCAAGGCTGTGGTGTACTCAACATCTAGCCCATCGACCCACTCATCATCGAGTTTTGAACATGCGTCTGAAGCGAAAGGCATCCTTTCACCGTCGCGGAAGAAGCGGTGTAGAATGACGTCGAACTCATCGCCGGTGATGGTTCTAACCTTGTACTCACCGCCGATCGTGGAATTTGGGGCGCCATGGATTTGGGAGGAGGTTAGGATTAGTGGAAGCCGTAATGTGAATGGGCCGGGACGACTAGGGCGAACGCCGTAGTATTGAAGGGCGTCTGAGGGCGGTAGGAAGCGAACTGCCGGTCCGAATGGTAGGGTAGTGCTTTCCATTCTCCCCATGATCCGGCTTCGAGAGCCCTTGGATCTGAGATCGAGCAGTTGGATGGCGTGATTCTAGACCTATGGGTGAATATCCTATCTGGAGGGTTATTCGCAAATTTTCAGCAACTTAGCATGGAGTTTGATCTCAGATCAAGGGCTGCCCGGCCCGTATCGTGTCGCGCCTACCACGACCGTCGCGTCGCTCGTGCGCGCCCGGAGATTTAACACGGTGCGTTAGGCTATCGATGTTGGCATGTCATACATAGTCATCCTTAGTCACTCATACTACAACAAGGTTGGCTATAAGGTTGGCTATAAGTGTATTTATTTTTACTTCTCTCTATCTCTTCTTGTACTCCCTCAGTCCATAAATAGCGTTTTTGACACTAGTGTGTGCCAAAGCGTTCTTATAATTAACGAAGTACTAGTATTATTACATTTGCCAAGTGACCCTTCCAATGAAATGGTGTTGCTAAGTTTGCTTCATTTAATTAGCTATAGACTCAAAATTGTCTTTTCACCTAGGTACACGAGCTTAGCAGTTTCTTCCTTGGGTCACCAAACTAGTCTCTCTCTCTTTGATTAACTTGCCACATCGGACTTTATGCCTATGTGGCAGCTTAACTTGTAAGGAACAAGTAAAAGTAAGTACAATAGTCGCTTTACATGGCATTTTTGCATATGTGGAGGAAAGAGGCAAGGAAAAAGTGGAGAAGTGGGCTCTCATGCAAGAGCCAACCTCTACTACATGGTGGAGCATTGGGAGAGGCACTGTATGGAGGTGGTCGGAATCCAGGAGACTCACCCGGTCTAGCGCCCAGTTAAAATGATAATGGCAAGTCAAATCACGGGGCCCCACCTATCCAGCGATATTTGTCAAATCACACACCCTCGTTTGCAGCAGCCTACTCCCTCGTCTTCTCGCGTCTCGCCGAACCAACTGGCGGCCTGCGCCTACTGCAGGAGAAACCCGCCCTCGACTTTTGAATACTACTACATCCTTAAGAATCCAATGATATACTTTTTGTGACATAGTAACTCATATTTAGTTAAGTCAAATGGATGACCTAGAACTACGTGCAGGCCCTATAAACCAGGCGCCTAAAATAAAAAACCGAGGCGGAGAGGGTGGTTCACACGTATCTTTTTAGATCAATATAGTCGGATTCACCAAGGAAAAACCAAGTGGTAGGCTGCTCCTGTCGTGTTGGCGTAGCAACTCAAGCGGGTCGGTCCACTACAAAATGGCGACACATAACAGGGACCCCTTTGGCGACATGTGGCTCATCCCGTCTTGTTCCGTCGATGCACCAAATTACAGTTGAACAGCGGTTGGAATTGGAGCACCCGGTTGGGCCCCTTTGATAGTAGAAAATGGCGATGAGGGTAAATCACAAAACCTTTCCGCATTAAATGGGGGAAAGCAACCATCATTTCACTCTAGGCAAGAGCATAAAGAAAAGAAAACAATGATGCGTCGGAGCTACCTAGGGCACCCTAGGGTGGGTCTCCCTCTGATCCTTTTTAAAGCGCCTCCCTACAAATCGGCTTCTCCCTCGTCCTCTTGGAAAACCGATGATGAGTCGGCGGTAGGGTTTGTAGGATACTAATGGGGGCCATGTAATGGGGTTGTCGGCGCCTTAAATATGTGGGCGCGTTTTGGGGGAGGCAGCATTTTGGGTTGGGACCATTGGAGATATAAATCTACAAAAATTGGGCGTGGTTCACCAAAACAATGATGCATGGGCCTGCATTTTGATATACGGGGCGGTGAAATTTGCTACTCTACTCAAAACTAGTGGTACACATGTATTGAGGCATGAGATTTGAAACAAATTATGAATAAATACACACTATAGCATGTAAAGCTTTGAGTCATATATGCATGATGTAGATGTTCATTTAGTTCATTCAAAATCAATTAGTTTTATAAAATGTTAAGATTCATGGGGTTGTGCATTGTAAATCATAAAGTAAAAAACAAATAATGGCAATTCATTTAGAAAAAAAATCAATTATGATCTGAAGATTCTAGAACAAAGGAGAAGTGCTTGTGTTTTGAGGTTTGTGCATTATGCTTAAGTTCAACCATGGAGTCTTCTAAATTTACATGTGGTCTGGTGGAATGTTGATGATATCCAAGGGCCCGTGGTGCTCGGTTGCCTATCTCTCATTGTTGGGTTAGCTTCATCCAGGACCATCTTTCAAAGTTATTGGCACACTATAAGTTCTTGTGCCATAGTTGCATTTTTGGAAAAAAGCTACTAGTGGGTTGTACTATCTATTTAGGAATAGAAGATGTATACATGGAAGTTGTAGGGAAAGAGATGACATGGAGCATCTCAATTCCTATAGTAGGGATTGGAAAAGAGATGTCATTTGGTTCAATCAAGGAACTTTTCTATTGAATCTAGAGATGACATGTATCTCAATTCCTATGAGGAGGATTAGAAAAGAGATGTAATTTGGTTCATATCATAGGAACTTTTTATTGAATATTGCTAATGTTTATTTTCCTTTGAAATTAAGGAGTATAGGAATCCATTCATATGAACCAGTGGCTCTAAAGCTATAGAAATGATATCAGTTTATTTCCTTTGAAATGTGGAGTATATGAATCTATTCCTATGAACCAATTGGCTCTAAAGGAAAAAATCCTATAAAAATCATATCATATGAGTTCCTATGATATTCCTCGACACTAAAGGATTCTTGAAATTTTCG
Organism: Aegilops longissima; assembly: GCA_021605205.1. Taxonomy (NCBI): domain Eukaryota; kingdom Viridiplantae; phylum Streptophyta; class Magnoliopsida; order Poales; family Poaceae; genus Aegilops; species Aegilops longissima. The sequence continues at coordinate 10,081 of JAHIAM010010911.1, forward strand.
GGTGATATGATGGTCTTCCTTTGTAGACTCCTCACCATCTTTATAGTTACCTCTGAAGATGAATGAAATGATATATACATTTTCTACATGTGCAATTTGGTACCCGAAAACCGGTAAAAGTTTGCGAGGTTGAATTTTCAATAAAGCTATATCCTTGCATTTGAGCGGAGGGACATCGGCGTTCTAACACTCCGTGGAAGATTTGTGTGAGGAGGTGGCTGTTACATTAAATGACATGGCAAACCACCTTCGGATGCCGATCTACGGTTCTTCTGGGTTAAAGGGGAAAAGGCTTTGGCAAATTTGTGAATAATGATTTGGTGCATTGTTGACGTGCCCCCTCTCTCTCACGCCCCTCCCAAGTCCACTCTCCGAGTCCTCTCCAGACTCCCGTCCACCCCCGTCTTCTGCGGTGACATCACGCTTTATTGTGCTCTTCACACCTACCCTCGGAACTTCTAAAAACAAAAGGCAGCGTGCACATTTTATTTTAGCTCACCGTCACACTTATACTATTACTCTTCGTGACGTTCTTTGGGCATAGTATATTGTACTCTCACGAAGAAAGCGGTGCCCACCTAGTTCTCTCACACCCACTCCTTGGTACAGTAGGGCGCATTTTTTGAATGGTAAAAAATCACTCCACTATATATAAGCGGGAGCCTTAAGCTTGCTTTACTAGGGTTCCTCGTTCACTCTCTCATGCTCTCGGATCTAAGCAAACATGGTGGCCACCTCTCTCTGCTCACGGCTGGTCACAAATCCGCGAACAACCTCGACCGGGCGGGGGTGGGTGCATCGTTCCCTGTCGTCGGCGGGGGAGGAGACCAAGGCTGCCCGCGTCCCGATCGGCGGTCATCGTTCTCTTGAAGGGCCGGCGGGGCCTCGACCCTTCTTCCTCCTTGGTATTGTGGCCAAGATCGGGCTCCCAGTCTTTGCCACATCCGGGGCCCTCGTATATATTCCTTGAAACCCTTGCCTTCTCTGCCCCTCCCGGTGGATCCTTTTCTACTTGTCCTGTTAAAGCCACCTAGACTTCTACGTCGACTCAAAGCGTTGGTTCAAACAAGGGAAAGTGGGAAAGGGTTTACATGAATCTAGGACTTGGTTCTAGGAGCAGGGAAAGTAAATATATCCTTGTTTAAATAACCGTATTTTATTTAAAAGGGGTTATTTCTCCATATCGTTTGGATTCTCTCCGTCGTTTCTATCCGGGCAATCAAAAGCCACACCTCGGTTTTAGTACAAGCTAAAAAAGAGATGGCTATCCCTCGTTGTTCGTCTAACCTCCGTCTTCAAGGTATCCCTACATTGGTAGTAACTAAGGTAGAATGAAGCAAATCTAAAAAGGATTGTCTTTTACTTCTTGATTGCGGTGAAAGGCGAAAACAAGCATCCTATCCAATGCCTTTTACGGTTCACCGGACCAAACTACATTCCCTTTTTCTGCAAAAACGGTTTTTGCTTTTTAAATTTAGTGGAATGCACAAGACTTTAGCTGGTGATTACCTTTCATGGCGTTCGTTTTTGAGACCACAATTATAATTGGTTATTGGAATGAAGAACCTAACCTAAATGGTGGCCAAGAAAAAAAGTGAACTCCAAATTTAACCTTTGGGAAATCTTTTTGGGGAAGCCTTGCTTGTTTTTCTGATTTGTAAACCTTCTCCAACTTTGTCTTTTCTGTGAACTAGTATATGTTTGTTATGTTCTATGAATCATTGAGATGTATAAAATTGCTTAACTTATGCTTTTCAAGTTTTTTATGAAGGAGTTTAATTGAGTGTTCCACATAATTTGGACTAAGCGTGTGAAAGTTTGGAATTTATTATTGTGGCCTCAATTACGCATGAACCTTTGTAACAAGATCTAGTTGCTTATATGTCGAACGTGATTGGGTTAGCTGTCGATAGCCTAGTGTTGAAACGAGCTGAGCCAATGTCGTGTTTTACTGGCCTTACAAGTGGGGTAGCCCAAACGTGTTTACAAGTACTTATGTATCGTCGGGGCCCGGTTCTCGAGCAGTGCTCTATTTCATCAAAAACACCTTTGCTTTATGATAAAGGACAACTTTTTTACCATGCCATATTCATGAAAAAACTAGTGAGGGCCATCTTTTGGCAACAATTCGATGGTTCTCCATGATTCAACACACAAAAGTAAGGGGTTCCATAGGCGGTTCAAGCAGTACTAGCCCGGGGGTCGATAAGAGCAAGGGATAATTAGACACAATCAAACTACTATTAAACACTAGTGGGGAACTTTTCATGCCTCGATCTAATTTGGGCTGGACACAAAGGCGGACCTTGCCATGAACATCATCGAGGGCGTCCCGGCAGCTCAATCTGTGAACCTTCATGAAGACAACCTTGTGGCCTTGCGCGATAAACTTGTTTTGGAGGCATGCCCGTCATCTTCTGCGTAAACGACAAAACGTATTCCTCACAAGCGAAGGGTAGCTTTGAACTTCTTGTGCGTACACCGGACAACCACGCGACAAGGTGAGGGGAATACAACTCTTCATTGGTATAACCCAAATGGCTTCCAGGATCCAGCCTAAGAACTCTGTTTTCCCGGTCCGTATATTCAGGCATCGCCTCATAGCGGTGACATGTACAACCACAATCCTTATGGCAGGGGCTCTAATTGAAGCGAAACAAATTTGAATTACTTTTATTATAAAACACAAGTTATTTAAACCACTATTGATGGCATGAAGCTAATAAAATTTTGCATTATTAATCACCACAATTCCTTTTCTAAAAAATCACCCATACTTAGATGAAAACCACAATCGAGATCGGAAGAAAAATCACCTTGGGCAGCTCGGGGGGGACACATCCTCGAAGGGCTGCTCCTGCAATGCCACGGGGCTGTAACCTCAAAGGGGTTGACCATCTCGGTATCTGGGGTTCGCCTGGTGGTTGCCTCCATCTTCTTGGAGCTCTCTGTCTCGTGGGGATCACCTCCCGTCGCTCAATATCGCAGATCTTTGCGGTTCTCCTTGGTCCATCAGCCCGGGAATACTAGGAGACCCTTTGAAAGGAAAACACAATCCAATGACAATGAAACAAAAAGAGTGAGGATCGGT
>JAHIAM010010912.1:0-18884 GCA_021605205.1 Aegilops longissima
CCCCGGCCGGGCCGCCCAGCGTCTCGCCAATGGTGCCGCCCAAGCCCCACTGCTGCCACCCCCTGAACAGCTCAGCCTCATCCTCTGCGTGTCCTCTACCTTAAATGCCCGGCCGCCCCCCTTCTGAGGAGGAACTTTGCGTGAACATCCCGGCGCCAAAACCGACCTCGTTTTATAAAAGGCCCTCGACGTTTTCACTAAGGCAGCCTCGGCGCTCCCTAGTCTTTCAGCCAAAACGGGAGGTCTTCTTCCCCCCTCCGCTGGCCGCCGCCACCCCCGGCCATTCGGCGCCACGGCCTCCCCTCCCCCTCTTCACCGGGAACTCCCTCTCCCCTAGTGAATCCATCCCCTCTCAATCTTGATGGGACTCTTGGCAAAACCCTTTGCCCACCACCCGCTTCTGGCTTGCCCCGGCAACTCTGTCCACAGAGTGCGACCACGGATGGTTCTCGATCCCAATCCTGGATGGCCTCCGTTGGCGAGCATCCGGAGTTCCCCTCCCTTTCGGGGAGGAAGAGGAGGCCGACTAGTCAAACGACCGGTGGGTCCCCGCCCACTTGGTGACTCCAGGTCCCCGGGTTAAGTGAATTTTCAGAATCGCCTTCGGTGTCTATAATCGAACCGTTTTCTTTTTTTTTTTTTTAAATAAAGATTTTGCCCAAAACTTTGACCCTATAACTTTTAATTATAACTCCAAATGAATTGATTCCTTTTCCTCCTCCCTCAAATTTGAACTAGTTTATTTTAAGATTTATTTGAAAAATTTCAAGACAACTTTTGTGCTGTTTTAAATTTGTGTTTAATTCAAATTTATTTAAATAGGACTTTGGAGAGAAAGCAAACTATCAAAAGTTTTGGAGTGCCTACCTTTCCACATATTAAGGCAAGCATTTGAACCACGGCATAATATTTGCATACATTGTTTGACACGATTATGGCACCACCTCAATACGTGGAACTCGTTATTTTATGTGGGATGTGATCATTTGCATAAATGCTTATTTGAAATTTCCTTCTGTTGGAAATGGACCGCTTGTGATAATGATCATCCTCGTATGCCTTTGTGCCTGGAAGGGAAAGTCTCTTCTTGGGTAGACGAGCCGTCCCTAGTCCTCGTCGGGGCAGTGTGTAAACATGGCATGAGGGGTATGAGTGATGATTCTTTTGTTGGATGAAATATATTAGTTATGCTAATCATGCGGGAATACTTAAACCTCGAGTGGACCATAGATGAGTCTTTTCGATAACCCCATACTTGTTTCTACTACCATTGGCTCTACAACAAGTAGGGCGCGTTCGATAAGTCGTCAACCCTTCCGCAACCCCGAGAGGCCATGGTGGAAGATACGGTTGTGGTGGTGGCGAACCACGTCGGGGGCATGGGTGTTTCGGTTGAGACCGGGAGGAGCCACCCCTTAGGCGTCGATATAAATTTGACCCATGCTTGTGGGTGGCCTCCCCCAAGTTTTGTTAACAAGTGTGTGGGTGATTCGGACAACGTAAAGTTAAGTGGTGTTTACAAGTTAGGTGTGTTTTTCAACTAAAAGGCTGAGCGAAATTAGTCGATGGACTAAAGGAATCCGTTACTCGTGGGTAAAAGTACACCCTCTGCGAGATTAAACCTATTGAATAGCCGTGTCCTTGGTTAAGGATTACGATGCAGGATGGGTGGTGTCGGTCTTAGTGTGGTCTTGGAGGAATCTTTTTAAACGAGCGGGATCGCAACTTGGACTTGAAATGATTATGATTATTATTTTGTTATGGACTAACCCGTTATATTATTTGAATTATCGAATATCCCGGATGGTTCTACCTCCTGGATATTCATTGTGATTTTTATAAGCCCTTTATGTGGTGTCGCTAAGACACCCTTATAAATTCTTATTTATTTTCTCCATAAGCCCTTTATGTGGTTGCTAAGGCCTTCCCCCATTACTTTTATTTATTTCCTTTATAAGCCCTTTATGTGGTGTGCTAAGGCCTTTTGGGTAAATTACTTGTTATTTATTTCCTTTATAAGCCCTTTATGTGGTGTCTTTGGGGCCCAAATATAACATGTTGATATTTATTTTACCTTATAAGCCCTTTATGTGGTGTTTAGACACCTTGAAAAATCTTTTAATTACCATCATTTCAAGGCGATAAGCAGGACATCCGAATGGTGCATTTTATTTCCTACTCTATCATTTCATATTCATTGTTACATATTAAAAATATCTTGCATGTATCAAGGTTTCAACTTAGGGATGTTGTGATCATAGAATATTTTCAAAGCATGATTAACGGTTGTTATATTATTCCTGTGTTCATAATGTTTGCGAGTACATTCAAAGTACTCCTTTGCTTGTCCTTGGCTATTCTCTTGGCCGATTTCTTGCGTGAAGAGGGCGTTGCGATGACCCGGAACCTAAGCAATGGGGATAGCAGCCTCAAGAAGATAGGAGTTATCCAATTTGTTCGTGGATATTGGAGTCCCATAGGCGGGATGATCCCAAAACCTTCCGCCATCAACCATTAGAAACCATTTGTTGTACTCACAGACGGAAGGGTCTTGTACCACATATTTTTATTTTTCTTGGTATTTACGTATCAAGTTGGTGCCTCATCATAACGGTAATCACAGGGGCTGGTGATCTGCCCATTTTTTTTATTACCCAAACGGTCCAAACTTGGTATCGAGCTGGGGACCTTTGGCTAATCCTATCCTGGCGGGTAAATAAACTTGGCAAACCAACCCACGGACCTTCACCTAAACCCACCGGGCTTCTCGTACAAGATAGCCACCCGGTGACCCGACACCTTTTGGCGTCGGTGCCCAACCTATCAACCTAGCACATCTTCGCGCAATGCCAGCACCCAAGGTGTATTACATAGCGTGCGAAGGAAGACTCCTCCCCTTTTACTATAAAAGCCGTTAGCAACCCCCAGCACAGCCTCTACCCAAAACGAGCCATAATGCGGCCCGTGTTACAATGGGACAACAACCAACCTTGGACTTTGTGACCATACCCAAAACCTCACCCGTCGTGCCTATCGTTAGAAGAGCCTCCCGAATTGTTGTGCCCAAGGACCCATGGGGTGAGGCCGTCAATTCGGCCCTTGTACACATTTCGGTAGGTCTCGCGAGCTCCCCTCTGAGTTCCGGAAGAACCTTCCTTTGAGCCACAAGCCATCCAACTAGCTGCTCGGCTATGTTCATCTCGGCCTTGTGCCCGAGTTAGTCGCTCGTTCCACTACTACCCGGGCGTGAAGGTATGGCGGAACCCCAAGTTGCCAGCGGAATCAAAGCGGATCTGCGTTGTTGCACCTAGTGCGCTATGGGTGCACTAGAGGTGGATCAAATCACCATTGATCTGATCGCGCTCGTGGAAGTTGGTTCGTCAAGCCCGGCAAGAAAAACAGCCCGGCGCCCCGGTCGTGCTGTTGGACCAATCGAGACCAGGTCCGCCCGGCCATCAACCAAAGGCCTTTGATGACCCCAGTGCCTGGCCTCTTGGGAGCACCTCCAGCGGGTTGTTTCAACCCAGATGGTCATCCGCTCCGACCTGCAGCCCCTCAACCCTCTCGGCTAATTCGGCGGTGAGAAGTGGAAAGCCTCGACATCCACAAACCCGCCCGCTTGGATGTAAGCAGGGTGACTAAGTCATTCAAGTAGTTGGGGTCGGTGTTCCCGCTTTGTAATCATGTGACCATGTAGATGGCCCGTCGTCGTGCCTCTGTTTTAGCGGTAACCTTGCATAAGCGTGACAACGGATTGTATATTTTGGGCCCTCTGAAACCCGACAAACCCCCGGTGATCGTCACTTTGGTGAGATATTATCTGGCTTTGACCCCGACCCTTGGAGCAGTGGCAAATTCATTACCTTTCACCATAGTAAAATGACCCGCTCGGTGCTATAAAAACCACCTTGAGACCTTGCCAAGCATCCATCAACTTTACCCTCCTCACAAACATTTCTTGCCATGCGAGCCCTATATTTTCAGAACTCGGATGCAACCGGTAGTTTGTCAAAATATTGTGGGATTTTACTGCGGTACCATGGGGCCACCACCCGTATAGCTGTTCAAATCAAAATCACCCCTTCCACCTCGAGATATTGGGCAGCGGTGCACCCTCCGTAAATCAAACCAAGACCCAGAAGTGTCCTTTGGGAAATCTATCCGACCCCATATGGCCATAAAGCTGCTGCATCTGAAGCACTTGCCGCCTTTGATTCACCCTATGCCCGGGAACAAGGATATTATTACTTTGACCGTCAAGGGGATAACATCTTTTCGGTTGGAATTGAAGAGACCGTCCGGCCAACCTTGTCCGATGCGTCGCCGCTCAGGCGTTTAACAACGTGTGATGGGTTATCTCGAGCCTCGATTTAAATCCTCGGATCCCGTCGGGGTCATTGAGGCCCGACCGGAGAACACATTTGACTAATCAATCCACTTTCCCGATAGAAGAGTGTATCCCGTGCGAGGCGTTCTCTGGGACCGTCTTTACCGTTTCAATTTTAAGCGTCACCCTGTGTTTATTATTGCAACATTTATTTATGAGTTGTAATTATCGGTACCCGAGTTTGCGGGAAACAATTCTTTAATTTCTATTATTGCGAGTAGTTACTGCGTTTGACCTAATGTATCCTTTTTCTCTCGCGAAAATCCGGGTAATTTCTTTTCCTAAGTTGCTGCATCTACACCTTCTCACGGGTGGATTATTTTATTTCACACGCACCACGGCAGGGACTCACAACCAAAATCATTGAGCAATACCTGCTTGCAAAATCTTGCAAACGTGATACAACTAAGAGCACCTCCCGACAACAGTTAGCACCGACACCCACCTACTCCTCGTGATCACGCCACCGGGGGAACACCGACACCAACATCGCGGATTCCCGGGATCCCGCGCAGGGCCGGGAGCCCGGCATGCCACCTCCGCTGGCGGGATCACGTACCGTTGGCACCACGCGCCTTAAACCTGTCAAGCTCCGGCAAATGGAGCAGAGGAGGAGGAGGAGCCGAGGTTAGGTGGGAGGAAGAGACACCTCAGCCGTTTTATGCTCCAGGCTCGTGCGGTGGCGAGGTCCACCAGCGCCGCCCGTCGCCCGATCGCCCGGTGTTGGTGAATCCTGAGCCAGTGCCGGCGGCGCAGCCCCTTGAAAGTGGTGGGCGCTGCCGTGACTATGCGCCCGCACTACCCATGATGCAGCCTGGAATGCCCTCACGAGCTGATATCGCAGTGGAGAAAGCAGGGGAAGCGAGCGGAGAGAGGAAGAAGAAAGAGCGGAAGGAAGAAGAAAGGCGACGGTGGACCACAGGTCCACACATCCAGCCGGAAGGCATTAATAAGATGCGACCAGCGTATTTTTTTTTAATTTAGAATTTATTCTAAATTTATATCAACATAAAATCCTCGTTTTCCCCAAAATCGTGGATTTTCCATAGCAGATGTTCCACGTGGTTTACTGCATATTGCCCTCTCACTATAAGCGCATTTGTTTTAATGCATATTTTTTATAAAAACAGCTCTTAGCAAATCTAGAGGATGAGATTTTTTTGTTATAGAGGTAATGTTTAACACCCCAAAATTCTTAGTCTTGTTTTATTAATTAAAATTTTGCGGGAAATTTAACTTTCCTTTTCTTGGTTTTCTTGATTTCAGAACCATTCTTTTCTTGGCTTTTTATAGAATTTATTTTACCTCAAGTGAAAAACTTCCCAATTTCTTTGGACTCTTTTATCCTCTCAAATAAAACATTTATTCTATCGGTAGGATTATTTATATAATTATTCTTTCACAGACTTTATTTCTCAAAAGGTTTTTTTTCATAAGTTTAGGATCCCATTTGCACTTGCAACCCTTTTATAAATCCTTTCAAAAATCCCACCAAAATTTGGAGATGTCTTATGATGTTTTAAGCCACCTTTATGCAAAAATACCTTCTGTCCTTTGGTAATTTTGAGCTCTACACAAGTTTTCAAATCTGGTCCGATGGTTTGCACTTTAACACTATTTAAATATTTCTTTAAAGCTCCCACCAAAATTATGGGATGTTAGTAGCAGCATATGATTCAACTTTATGCAAAAACCCAGCTTTGTTCCTTCAAAATTTTGAGTGGATCAACCTCTTTTCCATTACTGGTCCAACTTGATGGTTTGTACAGCAACCACATTTTAGTTGCTCCTTTATCCTTGATTTCTTTTCCTACTTGTAGTCATCCTGTTAAACCCCTAAGTCGAGGAACAAGCACCCATTGGATCATTTTGGATCATGAAGTAATACCATTTACCTCCTGTCGAGAATGGAATTTTTGCAAAACTTGCACTAATGTTTGTGCTTGACAAACCAACCTGACCACCCTCTCTTTCATCTAAAGAGACCCCGGTCTGGAAGATTTGGCCACTCAAAGAAATGCCTAGATACTGTGGCATTTTGTCAACTACCTTGAGAGCATGGAAAGATTGGGCATGAGTTTTGTTTTCATAGTGGACCAGATTCACGACTAGACCAGCATGTCCCATGGTTTGCCTTAACCTACAACCCCACCTTGCTTTAACCCTCTTGTAGTTTAAAGCCCCTAGCATGCATTAGCATTTTAGTGAGCATGTTAGTCTCGTTAAGTGCTCTGAGGCGCTGCGGAAGCGCGTTACCGATGCGGCGCTGAGCCGCCCAGCGTCGCGCGCAACAGCCCACCTTGCATAGCCCGCGTCAACGCTCCCCTCTCACGAGCAGCAAGCAGCCACCGGTACCTATGACACCAGCTTGTGAGAGCTCCTTGGCGGCACATGGCGGCATCGCGGCGCGTCTACTGCCCGGTCAGTGCCGCCCAAGCTGACTACTAGCCACACCTTACAGAGACAGCTCAGCCTCATCCTCTCTCGTGTCCTCTAGCTCTGCGTCGCCATGCGGCGCCCTGCCAGCTACTGGGGAGGCGGTTCGCCCAGCGAACTTATCCACGGACGCCCGCAAACCGACCTCGTTAAGCTATAAATAGAGGCCCTCGAAACACGTTCCGTTCACTAGGCAACCTCGGCATGCTCCCCTAGTTCTTCCGTGGCAGCCAATCAACCGGGAAGTCTTCTTCCCCCACCTCAAGTAGTTTGCAGCATACGCCACAGACCATTCAGCATACCCGAGCCTCCCCTCTCCACTCTCTTCACCGGGAACTCCCACTCCCCTAGTGGATCCATCCCCTACTCAGTCTTGATGGGGACTGGCAGCGGGCAAAACCCACTTTGCCGGCGGACCACCGTCATGCGATGATACTTGGCCGACGCTCTGTCCCCCAAGGACCGTGGCGACCACGGAGTGACCGTCTAGATCCTAAGCCAGCGGATAGCCTCTGTTTTCGAGCAGTGCATGCCGTAAGCAGCAAACATCGCGGAATTCCGCCTCCGCTGAAGGAGAGGAAGGAGGAAGGCCGACTAGTCAAACCTGACCAGTGGAGTCCCCGGGCCACTTGTCGTTGACTCAGCAGCGGTCCGCGTGGGTTAAGTGGAAACATATGTTCCAGAATACGCCTTGACGTGTAATAAGCATAATTATAACTCCAAATGAATTGATTCCTTTTCCTACCTCTCTCAGAATTTGAACTAGTTTATTTTATGATTTATTTGAAAAAATTCAAGACAACTTTTTGTGCTGTTTTAAATTTGTGTGTTAATTCAAATTTATTTTAAATAGGACTTTGGAGAGAAAAAGCAAACTATCAAAAGTTTGAAGTGCACCTGCCTTTCCATATATTAAAGGCAAGCATTACGAACCCGGCATAATATATTGCATACATTGTTTGATTACGGTTATGGCACCACCTCAATCACGTGGAACTTCGTTATTTTATGTGGTGATGTGATCATTTGCATAAATGCTTATTTCAAATTTCCTTGCTTTATTGAAATGGACACACTTGTGATAATGATCATCCTCCTATGCCTTTCGTGCCTCACCGGAAGGAAAGCAGGAAAGTCTCTGTCTTGGGTAGACCCGAGCTCATCCCCTAGTCCTGGGTATCGAGGCGAAATTATTATGCGACATGGCATGAGGTTATGATGAGTGATGATTCTATCTGTTGGATGAAATATATTAGTTATGCTAATCATGCAGGGAATACTTAAACCTCCACGAGTGGAGCCATAGATCGGAGTCTTGTTCGATAACCCCCATACTTGTTTACGTAATACCATGGCTCTACAACAAGTGGGGCGCAGTTCGATCGTAAGTCGTCAACCCCTTTCATTTTACACATCACGGAGAGGCCATGGTGGAAGATCTGGTTGTATGCTGCGTAGGCAGGACCACACTGAGTAGGGGGCATGGGTGTTCCAGTTGAGAGACAGAGAGGAGAACCACCCTTAGAGTGCTTGTGATATAAATTTGATCCCATGCTATGCGAGAACTTAGCCTCCCCACTTAGAGTTTTGCTTAACAAGTGTAAGTGGGTGATTCAGACACCGGTAGAGATTAAACTGGTGTGTGCAAAGTTAGGTGTGTTTTTTTCAACTAAAAGGCCGTGAAGCCGGAATTAGTCGATGGACTAAAGAGAATCCGATTACTAAATGGGTAAAGAGTACACCCTCTTGAGATTAAACCTATTCGAATAGCCCATCGCCGTTAAGGATTCTACGATGCAGGATGGGTCGGTGTCGGTCTTAGTGTGGGTCTTGGGAGGAATCTTGTTAAACAGGCTGGAATCTAACTTGAGACTTGAAATGATTATGATTATTATTTTGTTATGGACTAACCCATTATATTATTTGAATTATCGAATATCCACAGGATGGTTCTACCTCACAGATATTCATGTGTATTCATTATAAGCCCTTTATGTGGTGTAACTAAGGCACTTGCTGTAACATTACTTGTTGTTATTTTCTCCATAAGCCCTTTATGTGGTGTCGCTGAGCGCCCGCCGTGGCATTACTTGTTATTTATTCCTTTATAAGCCCTTTATGTGGTGTCGCTAAAACATTACGTGATTACTTACTTATTTATTTCCTTTATAAGCCCTTAATGTGGGTGTATTTGAGGGCCTTGCAGGTATAACATGCTTGATATTTATTTTACCTTATAAGCCCTTTATGTGGTGTCGCTCAAACACCGGTGAGGGCATGCTATTGAGTACCATCATTTGAGGCGTCGCTTTGAGACATCCGAATGGTGTATTTTATTTCCTACTCGTCATTTCATATTCATTGTTACATATTAATAATATGCTTGCATGTATCAAAGATTTCAACTTATAGTGACGTTGTGATCATAGAATATTTTCAAAAGCATGATTAATGATTGTTATATTATACGATGTTCATAATGTTTGTGAGTACATTCAAAGTACTCAGCGGCTTCCACAGCTATTGTCTTGTGCAGATTTCTTGCGTGAAGAGGGCGTTGCGATGACGGCCCGAGAACCTAAGCAATGGGGATAGCAGCATCCCGAAGATAGGGAGATTATCCTGGTCAATTTGTTCTGTGGATATTGGAGTCCCATAGGCGATGATCCACAAACCAGCTTACGCCATCAACCATTAGAAAACCATTTGTTGTACTCACACAAGACGGAAGGGTTTTGTACAACATATTTTGTATTTTGCTTGGTATTTCTGTATCAAGTTGGTGCCTCATCAGCTAACAGTAATCACAGGGGCTGAGTAATCTGGCCATAGCCATTTTAAATTGTTATTGGGAAAAGACGAGCGAAATTACCTACACAGTCAGGATGATGAGTGGTGCCCATAGTCTCCACCATGTATTTGAGATAACAACTCCTTCCCTGGTCTCTGGAGATGCAATGAAGCGGCGTCATTTGGTCACTTCTGTATAACTCCACCGTCCGGATGCAATATCTTGCGTGGCTTTGCGAACTCATCGTCCTCCTCCTTCTCAGCAGCGTCCCTTGCATCGATTATTCCTTGAATTCCTGGTCGGCATCCCTCTTGGGGCTCGAGCACCAAGAGGGCGCTCGAAAGACCCGGGCTAGGGCTCTGTGGGGCGTCGAGTGTTCCTCGAGCTGAGCTGTCCTTGAAAGTGGTGGTGTCGGTGTGGCGAAGAGCCGCCCTCGAAATGCCGGGGCTCTTGGGGCTGCCACTTGGATGCCCTCTGGCGATGTCGGCTTCCTTGTTGGTGCCACCGGGCCGTCTGCAACTCGGGCCGGGCTGCTTCTCCATCTTGCGCACCTCCACGGTATGCCTCCATGTGCTCTCCTTTGGCTCGTATACCTTGTTGGAGAAATTGGGGAAGCTGCGTCCCCAGGTGAGTGCTTCACCCCGGGCTGCCGCCTTTCGGCCGCTATGAGGCCCGTATTTGCAATGTTGTTGGAGACCTTCGCTTTGGCAGCTCCGGCGTGGTAGAGCTTGTCTGAGTGGGCGAGATGAGTAATGCTCTACCCGCAACGGTGCCCGAAGGGCCCATCGAAATACATGACCCAGCCGTTAAGCCCTCACTTTCCGGGGTGGACTGGTCCTCGCCTACTTCAAGCATTGGGGCATCCGTCCATTCCGCCAAGAAATCAGCGGTGCGGCTCCTTGATGACCGGTAGTGCTGAATTGCTGGAATGCGCTCGATGTTCCACTCAGCGACCCTTCCGGAAATTGGGGCTTTTGAGCACTCTCACCAATGGGTGGCTGGGCGACCTTGATGGGGGACAAAGGGTAGTGTGAACCGTGAGCCACCAAGGCCCGACCAAGACCAAGGCATGGGGTATGTGCCCTTGCATCTTAACACCGTGTTGCGAAATACACGGGTGCTCGGCGAGGGCTGGCGCGTTTTGGGAGGGGCTGTGTCCTGCGGAAGTTTGGCGTCTCGAGGCTTGGAAACCCCGGCGGCGCTTTGGGATCTCGGCGGTGTCGCCTGCCGATTTGGTCCTCTGTTGATGCTTGACTCTTGCGGCACCTTCCGATCTTTCACCTCGGTGGCGGAGTAGTTACGTCGCGATGTTCCTATGGCTTGGCGCTCTTCGAACAACCACGAGCCGTGTTGGAGGTCTGGGGTGGCGGCAAGATAAAGCACTAGGGGCTCGAGGGGCGTGGCGCCACCATTCTTGGAGGCTGGTGGTATCTCTTGAGGTCTTGAAATGCTCGGGCCCTCCGGGGGTCCGGTCGAAGGGCCCCTTTTCTTCATCGCGAAGAAGGGCGCCTCTCCCGCTTGAAATGGCCCGGCGTCACCGACCAGCCAACCCCATTTCCTTGAGGTGGGCGGGCTCATGTCTTCAATGGCCTTGATATTTTCTGGCGCCCCGGGGTTGGTCCTGCCGGGTCCTCACCCGAGGCGGTCGCGCCACTCTGGCCGGGCCGGCCCGCGTCCGCCTCCCGTCCTCCTTGGCGTAGCCCGGGTGTTCCGGGGGTAAACCGTGGCTCCTTCCGTATGCCTCGAGCTCTTGGCGCGCTGGTGTTGTGGGTGTTCGGTTGTGAAAGCGGACGTGCGGCCCGTTGTTGGGCGACTCAGGCTGATCTACTGCCTCGCTTGGTGCCGGCTCCTTGCGGCGCGCCTCCTTGGCTTCCGTCCTTGGCCTTGGCCTTCTTTCCTCCACTCCCAGCTGGCAGCTCAAGGAGAGGTGCCCCTCCTTAGCTCTTGCGCACTTGGTCACGAGGTTGAACAGCTCTTGAGATGTGCAAAGCTCCTTGTGGATAACCAGCTCTTCCTTCATCTTGGCGTCCGGGCCCGTAAACGCGGAGATGTTCTCCGTGACCTTGGGATCTTGGCGGGTGTTGTTGAAGCGTTGGATGTAGTTGGAGGTTTCTCGGCTGTTGCTTGATAGGCGTGGTTGCCGGGGGGGTGGTCTTGAGTGCCTTGGAAGTTGGCGATAAGCGTTGCGCATCTCGTCGGAGAGATCGAGCCGTGCGGTTATGCGAGGCGGGCTCCATCCTTGAAACCATAGGAAACCAGTTCCCATGACTTTTTCGTCACCGTTGGCTGGATGCTCAGCTCATAGAGCTCGGGAACTCCGGGGCGGTGCCGTCATACCGAGGCGGATCGGCGAAACTTGCCGGGCGATGCTCGCCCGGGCGATGCTCGCCTTCGGGGTGAAAGCGGCGGCGGCTGTGGTTGCGGGGCCTGCTTGGTGGAGCTTGGTCTTGGGGATTCCGCTGCCCGTTGCAGGCGGTCGGGTCTTGTGGCGGGGCGCGGTGCAGCTCCGCGCGCTGGTTTCTTGGCAGCTTCTTTCTTCCCGGGCGTGGGGGATGGATCCGCCCGGGCGGCCTTGGTGCCAAGGCACCATCTTGGGGTTGGGGAGGCACCAGGCCCTCTTGCGGCTGGTTGAGGGGCGGAGAGTGGGGCGAAGGCCCCTGCGGGCGGGGATGGCGGCGCGTCGATTGGGGATACAGGAGCTCCCCGCGATGAGCCGGATCGTGACTCCATGGGGCCTTGGTCGGCGTGAAAGCGCAGGGGTGATGATGGATAGCGGTGCGGCCCTCCTACCGCCTTGAAGGATGCACTAGGATGCCTGCTGCCGTTCCCACCGGGCTGGTGGCGTGTTGGCGGTGGGGGCGGAGAAGCGGCAGGTGGCCGCCTTGGGACCATCCGGCGGCAGCGGAAGGGCCCGCGCTCAGCCGAAAACCCGGCGTCCGCCATGGAAGCAATGGGCGATGGAGCAACAAACCCGCGGAAGGAAAACTGGCACCTACCGGCGCCCAATGCGGATGTGGGGTTCGGGCAAACCCTTAGGTTGAAAGGGTGCGCTCTAAGTCTTTCCCTCCTACCGATTCGCTCTGGCTTCGCTAAGATCTTGCGACGAACTCCGAACTCACAACAGAAAGACCGGGGTTTATCTTTGGTTGGCCACCGTTGTGGTGTAATACCCTACTCTAGGTGGTGGTGGTGGATTGCCTCTTGGGTGATGATGAATAGTACAAGGAAGAACAGCCTCTGAGGTTGAGGTGTTCTTGTGGTATGAACTTGTGGTGTGTGGATCGATCGTTAGGCCTAGTTCAACCTGACCCTCTTTTGGTGGCTAGCTCTACTTTATAGGCCCTGGTCCTCTTCCCAAATATCGGCAGGAAGGGCCAACAGCGGCGGATAAATTGAAAGGGGACAGATAGTACAAGCTATCGACAAGCGGTCTTCGCTCGAAAAGCTCAGGGTGGCGCCGTCTTGGGCTCCCGGACCTCCCTTGCCCTCCTCCTGGTCTTGGTCTCGTTGCCAATATAGCAACCTTTTGCGATGCCTCGGTACTCTTCTTTTGGCCTCCTTAGCACCAAAGAGGTAATAAGGGCTCAGGCCACCGCCCCCCCGCGTCATGGCTCACGTCCCGAGAGCCTCGTGAGGTTTTCCCGCCCTTATATCTCCGCTCCTCGTGAGCCTACCTAGCTGGCCCTCCGGAGGAAGTCTTGCGTCGTCCGCCTCCGGAGCTTGGACCCTCCGGGTCTTGGGTGCCTTTTGATGAAGATGGGCGTCGCTGCTGTACCATGCCGTGGAAGCCCGCGGTAGGCAAGTCGGGGACCCCGTTCCCGAAGGCCGCGGGCCCTAAGGCAATGATCAACCTGGCTCGCGCTGATTCACAGTGAAGGCATGCAAGTTGGCGTACACCCCCGGGGTCGGGAAGGTGTTTCTCTACTTCCACCGCCATCTTGATCTGGTGATACCGGGGCGAATCCTGGAAGCATAGCGACTTTTCGGGGTGGGTCGGCGATTTGGTCTCTGGAAGCGAGGCGGATCTTGAGGGAGGCCTTGTTAAGGTTGGTGAATTATGCAATTCGCTCCTTCCGCCTTTCTTGCTGGAGGGGTTTGCCAGCCATTAAGGTCCGAACCTGAATCCCGCCGCCCTCTAACTGGGGTTTCTTAGATGATGAAGGCCTGCTTTTCGTGGGTGTCGTCTGCCCTGGTTCCACAGGGCGTACATTGGGGCACACCCTTAAGTGATCTGGATCACCTCTCGGGACCCCACTGCTTGGGTTGCCATCCGAATATCTCCTTGTTTTGCGGCCAGAACTTCCAATCCGTCTTGGCTTGGGTGGTCGGCACCTCGGTGGGCGGCTCACGAGGACCGTCCTCATCGACCGGCACCTGCTTGGTTTCGCCTTGTCTTGGGTGAACATCTGCTTCTTCTTGGTTAGTCGGCTCCCTTGGCCTCGGAGGTGCCGTGCGAAGGTTGTGCCCGCCCCGGGTCTTGAGGCAAGCTTGAGCACGGGGCCTCCTTAAGCGTCCCCATGGTGAGCGCCCTTGCTTCGAGGCATCTTCGAGGTTGTTGGATGGTTTTTGGCCATGTTGGGCGGCTGGGTACCCGAGGATGGCGTTTCCGGAGACCAACTCGTGCAGTAGTTATGGGCGTGCCCGAAGGAAAGGCGGATCTTCCCGGTGGGGGTGCCACCCAAACTCTGAAAAACCCTCTTGAGTTGAGCCAGGGATGCGTGAAAGTGAACCTCCACGGAAACATGTTGAGGCCGCGCTCTTTGATGAGGTCTTGGTGGGGCCCGTTGCAAATGGTGGGTGTGCAAAGCATTGGGATACAGGGGCGGTGGTGATAGGGTGGTCTTCTAAGTCGAAGGTGAGTCGGCCTCGGGCAGCCCACCAAGCCCCGAGCACTTGGATCCGGTGCCCGTCTGGCGAAGAATGGGATATGCGTCTGAAGGAGGTGCGAGAAGCCCTAGTGGGCGCGACAGCGGTGTGCGGTGCGCGTGGCCGGGGTGAAAAGGCACGCTCCTCCCTAGATTTGGTGGTCCGGGGAGTTGAGCAAAGCCCTTTCCCCGTGAGAACCATGGGGCCCGTTGGCCAACCTTTCCGCCCCGGCCTCGAGCGGCCCCTCGTATGACGGGAAAGCTAGTCCCGCCGCGGCGGCGGCATCTCCGTCTTGAACGGGGCCCTTTTTTTCGCTGGGGGCGGGAACGAGCCCGGGCCCCGTCGTGGGCCCGGCCCGTTGGGCAGGGGGGGTGAGGGCGGGCCGGTGGGGTGGGGCGATGCGGGGGCTCTTACCCCTCGCCTGTATCCGGGTTCCTCAAAACCCCGGCGGCCTTTGGGGTTCGAAGATTCCCTCGACCTGCCTACAAAAAGCCAATTGTGACTTTTTGGGCGGCAATTTTTTCGCTACTGCCTTCTAGTGAAATTGTGGCCGAACAGTAACATCTGAGTGGTGGGCCCTTTCTATGACAAAATAGCGGTGGGTTTCCGTTGGTCGGGGGGGGAGCTGATGACATTGTTTGGGCGATGGCGGAAAAACGGGTGAAGCGGGGAGGAAAATTCGAGTTGCGGTTTGGGTGGGAGGTGGGGGGGTGCGCGTTTCTCCGTAACCAGTGTGCGTTTGGCCAACAAAAACCGGCGGGCGTTGGGTTGGGGAAAGGCGTTCCTTTGGTCGCTTCTGCCCGGCGTTGAATGGCTTTAACTGAACCCGATCGGCGTTCGCCGTACTGCCAGGAAGCCGTCGATCTGCCTCTGGGATGAGCGATGAAGCGGTGGAGGGTGCCCGTGGAGGGTGGTTGAACAGGACCCGTGGTGTGGAGGGCTGGATGAGCAGTGAAGCGGTGGAGGTGTGCCCGTGGAGGGGTGGTTGAACAGGACCCGTGGTGTGGAGGGCTGGATGAACAGCGGGCGGCGGAGGGTGGTTGAGCGATGGCTGGTGGAGTAGCGCCGGTGGAGGCTGGATGAGCGAGGCCATGGAGGCTAGAGGAGGTCGATGGTAGCCCGTGGAGGCTGGAGGAGGTCGGACGGTGGAGATGAAACAGGACCCCGTTTGACCGTGGCGCTCCAACACAAGTCCGTTTAAATCCGTTTTGCGATCGCCACCCATCGATCAAAGACCGTTGTTTATGTGGAGGTCCGTTTCCTCCGTTTTGCGATGCGCCACACCCTCCCGATGAACAGGACCTCCGTTTGACCATAGGAGGTCCGTTTCCTCCATTAACGATGCGCCACCCCTCTGATCAGCGGACCCGTTCGAGCGTGGCAGTCTGTTTCCTCCGTTGTGCGATGCCTGATCCTCGTTTCCATCGTCTGTTCCTCCAAGCCCTCCCGATGAACCGACACGCATTCCCTCCGACCCAGCCGGTTGGCTCCCCATGACAGACGATGGCGCTTATTCTCGGTTCCGACCCAGCCATGTCATTATCTGGAGTGGCGTTCAAGACCCGCTCGTATGTACACATATGTGGCCGTATTTTTCTTTCTTGCACCCTGGCGGCTGTCGTGCGTGTACATGCTACGTCGCACCTCTCTGACGACACATGCGCCTCTACGCCGACGTATATATGTATGTACCGTTCGGGACGAATGACAATGCTATGCGCTTCGACCAGGTGGGTCCGGTACGGCACTTCCTTACTGCGAAGATGTAGCTGGTGGGTCCCAGCAGGTCGAAGCGAATCTTTTGTTTTTGCCGGCGCACTTCCTTGCGTGCGAAGATGTAGCTGGTGGGTCCCAGGTCGGAAGCGTTTTTTCATGAAATCGGTGGCCTGTCCGGTGGGTCCCTATTTGTCGGTGGAGGAATAATTATTTTGCGCGTAATAAGGAGGCACTTCCTTGCGGCGCCGTGGACCGGTGTCGGCCTCTCCACGCGCGTACTCTTCCGATGGAAGTCGGTCGTTGACCATTGACCACGCCGTGCGAAGCACCAGGCGGTGGGCGGCAGAGCCTAGGAAGGGATGGCGGACGAGGAAGACACTGCGAGTGGATGCCGCGAAGAGATGCGGTGAGGCTGCCATCGCCAGAATAACGAGGGGTGTGGGTGAGTAGAGGGATGGCCTGGCCAGCGGTGGGAGTAGTAGAGGCGGTGAGGCCTCGCCGCATGCAACCGACCCGCAGGAGGCAGAACGCAGCACGACCGTGCGCTGGTTTGGGCGGTGGAGCAAGAATACCGGAGGTTGAAGAAGCACTACGAGCGTTGGATGGACATCGTACAGGTCCTTGGAGCTAGAATCATGCGTATTGACTAAGTTGACAAAGCCCTCCGTCCCGTCAACTTAGTAAGCCCACAAGTCAGCCTGCCACTATCTGGGTCCCGGCTAAGCGGTAGTATTCATTTTTTGTCGCGTAATAAGGAGGCACTTCCTTGCGTGCGAAGATAGCTGGTGGGTCCGACATGTCCGTGAGAGCACGTTTTTTCATGAAATCTGCAGAGGCCCTTCGGTGGGTCCCGGATGTCGGTGGAGGAATAATTATTTTCGCGTAATAAGGAGGCACTTCCTTGCTGCGGCCGTGGACCAACTGCCAGCCTCTCACGTACAATCCCGTCCGATGGAAGCCGTTCCTTGACCACGTTCACCAGCGCGCCCGAGAACACAGGCGGTGGGCGATGGTGAAACCCTAGGAAGGAGCGACACGAGGCGAGAAGACTCGGCAGTTGTTTCCCAGCGGAGGGAATCTGTTGTCGAGGGTTTCTTGGTTATCTGCCCTCGCGGAGAATAACAGCGGTGTGGGTGAGTAGAGGGATGGCTAGGCCAGCGATGGGAATGCTGATGGGGCGGTGAGGCCTCTGCGCACATCCGACATTGAGGGAGGAGGAAGCGGGCAGTCCCGCGGTGCTTATTTGGCAGTGGAGCAGGAAGAGGAGAGATTGAAGAAGCACGCGCTGACCGTTGGATGGACATCGTCACGTCCTGGAGCTAGAATCGTTCATATTGACTAAGTTGACAAAGCCCTCGGTCCCGTCAACTTGGTAGGCCCTGATCGAGCCTCCACCATGGTGGGTTCCGGCTAGCGGGGTATTCATTTTTATGTGCGTAATAAGGAGGCGCTTCGGTGGGTCGAGCTGGCGTGGGGGGGTGTTTTTTGCGAAATACAATGGTCCATCGGTGGGTCCCAGCAGTCGAGGGCAAATGTTTTTCGAAATATGGTGGCCCGTCCGGTGGGTCACACGGTCGAGAAGCGTTTTTCCGCGAAATCTGATGGCCCGTCCGGTGGGTCCCTGCTTTGTCGAGTGCAGGAATAATTATTTTGTGCGTAATAAGGAGGCACTTCCTTGCGTCGCCATGGACCCATGTCGCCTCTCCATGTACAGTCTCTTCGATGGAAGTGAGTCGTTGACCACATTAACCACGCGCCGAGAGCACCAGGCGGTGGGCGGCGGCGAGCCTAGGAAGGGAGCAGCGCGGGCGGGAGGGCGTGGCAATGGATACCCGCGGAGTGGTCGAGGTTCCTTGGTTCGGCTGCGGTGTGAGGCTGCCGTCGCCACGGAATAGAGTGGGTGAGTGGAGGATGGCACGAGCAGTGGGAGTAGTATGGGGCGGTGAGGCCTCAGGCAGCGGCCACCGGGAGGCGGGAGCATGCGCGACCGGCAGCTGCTTTGGGCGGTAGGGCAAGAAGACGAAGGTTGAAGAAGCACTCTGGCCGTTGGATGGACATCGTTGACCACGCCTTGAGAGCACCAGGGCGGTGGGCGGTGGCGAGGCCCTCTGAAGGAGCGATCACGGGCCGGCGAAGACACGGCAGTGGCTGCCTTGATGGAAATCGAGGTTGACTGGTTCAACTGCCGTCGCGGAAAATAACGGAGGTGTGGGTGAGTAGAGGATAGATAGGCCATGGGCGAGTATGATGGGGCCGTGAGGCTGCCCGGCAACCTGCCGCCCACGGGAGAAGCGGGCGAGCGGTTCGGCTGTTTGCATGGGCGGGAAGATCGGCTGAAGAAACACGATTGCGTTAGATTAACATCTAACGATCTGACAGTAGAAGTCAATTGTTGACTAAGTTTCTTTTTAAGAAACCTTGTGTAGCCTAAAGTCAGCCTCCAAATCCGTGGCACACAACATAAAGCCCATTTGCTATTTTTATAATTTGCAGCCCATTTGCTATTTTTTATAATTTGCAGCCCATTTGCTAATTCTTAATTAATTTATTACATCCCATTTCTGCCGGACCACGGTCAAAAGTTCAACCTTATTTTGCATATTTGGTTGGAGTCCAAACTGTTGTAATCGAAATGATAAACATTTTAAGAACTTATTGATTTGCCAAAAAAATCGTTTTGTTTTGTAA